>JAZAVI010000528.1:0-144579 GCA_036326025.1 Chrosomus eos
GTATTTATTATCTTTGAATTGATTATGAAATTGGCATGATACATTTACCTGACATAATAAATTGTTACTAGTAAGATTTAAAAAATTTGACTTAAAATTTACTTTAAAAAGTAGATTTAGTGAAGTCTTATGTTTCCGCAAATCTGCATCCAGGGTTAAGTACATACTAGATCGCAGTTCAGATGGAGCATGAGGCACATGTGGTGGGATTCTAGATTCCTGACTAACGACTGCGACTGTAGAGGGCTACATGGGTACTTTTTAAAGGGTATCTATTATGGCTTTTAAAATGTTCCTAATATTGTTCTGGGAGTCCCCAACAACAGTTTTACATGCATACAATGACAAACAACACTTTTGTTGTCTTATAATATGCAATTATTTTTACCTGGTTTGCTCACCGACTCCCTAATGATTCGTTTTTCAACTCATTTTTCAAACCCCTCCTTTGCGTGACGCTAATCTGCGGTGATTGGTCAGATCATATGATATGACCCAGTCAGTTATTGGTTGTGTTAGCCCAACGCATAAACATATTGATAAAGCAATGCAGTACTACAAGGTATTGCTCTATTCTTTATGAGAACTCCAATAACAGCGACAAACATTTCACATATTTAAAAAAAATTGACATTGGAGACAAGCTGTGCTGAGCGTAACTTACACACACACACACACACACACACACACACACACACACACACACACACACACACACACACACACACACACACACACACACTTACTGCGCCTTCCCTCATCGCGCCCCCGACGCTACAAAACCCATAAAAGCAACAATTAATATTAACAATACTTACAGGTTGTGATTCGGAGAAGGAAGCTGTAGCAACAATGAGAATGAACCAAACCCACTTGAAGCTTTTAGGTGAACTGTTCATACATAATCACACAAAGAGTCTTCACATTCCTGAATCAAATCACCAGACCCAGAGAACAAGCAACCGGAGAGACTTTTATTGTTTAACTAAAGGAAGAACGTTGCCAATGTTCTATAATTTTGAAAGACAGATCTGTTCAGAAATAGAACTGCTCAGGGCCCTAGCAAAGAGGTCATCTGACCCTGCACTAACAGACCCCGTCTTTCTTAAAGAACAAGGTCCCATGAGAAGATGAACAGAACAGACTTCAGCAGGGACCTTGCCGTGACCTCAGATTGGAATGTCTTTCTTAAACCCCAGAAACTTTACACACCAACACACTTTACATATCAAACCACATTAATTCTGCACATTCTGCAGAGAACAACTCAAACAGAACAATGCTCAGTGGACTCATAATCAAACATTGTTCCACTACCTAATCCTATATTCTAGCTATGTAGGTGTCTATTATACTAGATAGCATACAAGTCATGCAAATGTTGTTACTTTAGATGGATGAATGAAAGTGTGTCTTGTTTGATATCAGTAAGATCATATATTCTTAATTCTTAAGATGGCTTGAGTGAAATCTGTGTAAAATGCTTTGTATGATTATAATAATCTATAATGTTTAAACTGTGATCTCTTGTTCTCTCTGCTTAGTGCCGGAAAACAAGCAGATCCCAGATGATTTATGATAAGTAGGAACTAGTCCACCTCCTAGAATGATGCCATTGTCTCATTGGTCAGAATTCTCCAAAAGAGGTTGGACTAACTTTAAGTTAAAGACCCGAACAAAGCAGAACGTTTCAGTTCAGTTCGGTTCAGAGAGCAGTTCAGTTTCGGTTCGGTTCAGTTCGGTTTTGAGTCGGTTCTGTGTTAAATTAAGTTGGTGCCTCTCTCTATCAAAAAAACAGCAAGAGAGTGTTCATGTTCGTACACTACATCGACCAGACCAAGTTAGACCAAGCCAGCAGACAAACCCATCAAGATCGGAGTTTAAACAGCTTCATTCAAGCCATCTCATCTCTTACTTTCATTTCTTCCTTTATTTTATTTTCTCGTTAAAAGTCTCGTTCTAAGTTAAGTTTTGCTGTAAAGTTCGTTTACACGTCTCTCCTGCAACGCACTTCGAACTGTAAAGACTCTTGTTCATCCATCCGCCAACACATCACGTGACCGGCGGTTCAGAAACTCCAGCCAGGCACTCCAAAGACAACCAGCCACGCGGACCCGGCCGGGAAACCCCTCTGACGAAGCACCTCAAATAGGGAATTCCCTGGCCTAAGCAACGCAAAGGACAAGCAAGTAACCTCCAGACTCTAGCTGAACTGGTGTTTTTTTTTTTTATTTAAATTGAATAACCTTTCTAAGAAACGAAGGTTTCAATTAATGCTTGGTGGTTCGTTCAGGTTTATGTCTTACAAAGTGCATCTCACTCTGAAAACTCACTCTTTCTCTCTCTTCCTCTGCGCCTTGAATGAATGTGTGTGTGTGATTGGGTTTAGACATTAGTTTTATGTGTTTAGAATAGTTAATAAAGTCGTCCATATATTTGAAAAGATATTTGTCTTGTGTTTTGCTTACACATTTAATGTCTTGTACTGCCGATCTAAAGTTACCTTGCTAATACATAGTGTTTCACTATAAATTGGATAAATATCTGTTGCCAAGGTTAAAATTACGGCCCGTTCAAATGAACTCTAAACGAGTCATTTGCTCGGTTCCATAGTGATTCGGTCAATGATTCATTGCAAATCGATGAATCATTCCCTTTGAGCTAAATTGGCCTTCCGGCCCCCCTTAAATACATTTTATGTATATTATTATTATGTAGGTTCGCTACATTATTTGGTGGAGAATGCGGGCAGTTCAATCTAAAGTGTAAGCATATTATCAAGATTTATCTTTTCATTTTGTTTCGGATGCAAGATCCGAAAGATCTGAGAGTCTGTGTGTGACGCGCGCAGCGCGCGCCCCGTTTGAATGAATGCTGCTGCTGTTGTTGTCTGTGAGTCTAGTCTAGTCTGCCGCCCTATTTGCTTTCTTGTTAACTGTAGTAAATAAGATATAAAACCTCACACTACGATAAGGTAAGAATTGAGCGTGTTCCTCATTTCCAGAAATACCTCGTTAGAGCTGTTCGATTTCTGCGTGTTCCAGAGTCTTTCAGGAAAGCTGTAACGTTGTGTGTGTGTTTATATCAGTTAGAGAACTGAACGAAATCAAACTGCAGTAATTAAAATAACCCTAACATTATAAGGACTAATATTCTCCTCACAGAGCGATGAGCGTGTTCCTCATCTAAGTTAGTCATAAGCCTTATATTTATTTATCTGATTCAGTGCGTGTCCCACTGATCCCCGTGATAAACAGCGAGGCTTAACTAATCTTATCTGTTTGTGTCCGTTCAAATAATTCTCGTGTAACATTGCGCATGTCCGAGTGTAATTTGAATAGTGGTTATTTAAATTCGTTATCAAGTAAAGCTTGCCATTGAAACTGAACCAACAGTTATTGTTTTATGTGCCTAGATAAACTTGCACAGCGACGATCCGCCGAGGTCGTCCTAATTACATATATTATAACGCAAAGCTGTCGCTTGCTTAAAGTTAATATCACTCTTGACAAACTGAGTGAAGCCCCACGTCGTAAAACCAGCTACGAGTGGTGTATCTTATTTGAACAGTGTGAAATGCGCCGACATTTCCCGTAATAGGATCGATTGTTACTGTACATGCATGTTCTGTGGACATGGTTGAAATGCTCCCATATTGCATGGAACTCTAACAAACTGTTTTCCAACTGTCTGCAATTCCCGGTTCGCCCACTAGTGTTCGCTTGGTCGCTATAGTTACGATCGTGACACGGAAGCCTTAGCCAACGCTTCCGGGTGAACTTTGACCCACCCCTCGGTGTAAACAAGCGCTAAGCTAGGCAGTAGCCTTGCACGGAGGCTTGTGCTAAAGCCTTTAGCATCAGTCACTGTTATCAATACGAGCCAATACTACAGTGTCTGTTGGAAAAACGTTAAAGTGATTTAACCGTTTAGACACCTCGACCTTTACAACTGTTGATCCTGTCTTCTTTTCCTTTTACCTCTCTCTTTTACTTTACCTATATTTTACTGGAAAAGGAAATATTGGTTTACAATTATTAATTACTTTACCTGCATGTTACTTGAAAAAGAAAATGCTGGTTAACTATTATTAATTGTCAATTTTGAATTTGATTTTAAAGAAAGGGTAATATTGGTTTACAATTATTAATTACTTTACCTGCATTTTACTTGAAAAAGAAAATGCTGGTTTATGATTATTAATTGTCAAATTTAGAATATGATTTGAAGAACAAGGAAATATTAAAATAAAATTGAAATTCTATTGTTTTTTTTTAGACAGATCATTTGTAATGATTTCTAGATTTATTTTTAATAATTCTAATTTCATAATTTTCATAATTTCTAAATTTCTCGTTGAGATCTAATCACTTCAGGTGAATAAGTCTTGAACTCTGAAAGTTAAAATTTGAAAGTTGTTATTACTATTACAAAAATAGTGTTAGACTCAGATTTGCTCATTATTGTCATTGCGTTTGATCCTTTCGTCCTGTTGGTTATAAACTTAACCACTATATTTGTTCTGATTAATTAATTTTCGGGACGCTTCAATAGGGGACATTACCATCTCCATACGAGTTTCAAATAAACCAGAGACAATCGTCTTTTACAAAAGTTTATTTGTGTGTTTAGTTGTTCCTCAACTATCAATTCTATACTCGTGGTAGACGTAAAGGTAGCGGGATCCAACCTCCTTGCTTCATTTCTTCCTCATCACGTCTTTCCTGTTCTGTCCTGCTTTATTCCATCTTATTCTTCACATTTGTAGGAACAAACCTGGAAGAACCACCAATCGACTCTAAAAGAGACAAATATAATCTGTCCCAACAAACAGATTATTAGATATTTGATTTTTAATCAAACCCTCTTGTGTTCTTCATACTCTCCCTGCATTTGTAAACGCAATTTAAACTTTGACATCTTATCCAAGATCAAGTAACAGAGACAAGTGCCGAGCAAACTCCGCCTTCACAGCATCCCTGCTGTAAACCCTGCTGTAAGCGGTCGAACTGAAGGTGTGTGTGTCAATCCTGTCAAACTCAGAGAAGAGGTATCAACATCATTATTGTATTATTTTTCCTCGCAAACATAAGCAATAATATTGTTTACCTTTCTGGAAACAGATTTTCATTGATAAAAAACATTTATGAGAAATTAATACTTCCCCTAGTTAATAATTTTCTTTTGTTTTTTCCCTCATTGAAATTGGTTGTTAACTTTTCTCTCTTTTCCCCTTACTCAGTTGAGCGACTAAGTCCTCACACCACGAGTTGAAACCAGCTTTTCATTGATAGAAAATATTTATAAAAATATTTCTCCCATTGAAAAGAAAAGTTTCTTTCCATTGAGATTTGTTTTAACCTTTTTCTCTCTCTTTCATTTACCCAGTTGAGTGACGAGATCTTCGCATCACGAGCCTCACTGTGTACCCTTAGACCAACACTTAGTCATCACGACACTTCACTATTGATGTACAATTACTGAAACGACACTTAGCCGTTCAACCACATATAGGCTTATACACACAGATCTGTGTCAGTCTCTTCACCAAGCGTGCCAACATGTCGTGGACGACAAACCCCACTGCCCAACGGGAAGACGTGGACGCCTGGCTCAGAGGCATTACAGACTGCCTCACACCAAAGACAATTGAACTGTTATTATTTTTAATAATAATCATAATTCTGAGAAGATTCCTGACACATGATTCAAGCCAGAACCAAAACCACGTGGAACTAACCAAGATAACCTGTTCTTTAAGTAATGCCTTCACAGCCCAGCTAAACCTAAGCCACCAGCACGTTACCCACCTACAGGAGGAGCTGACACGTGCCCAAAGCCGCATAGACAAGCTGGAAGTGAAAGTCCAGGATGACTCCACGACCACCGAGTTCCTGAGAGAGCTGATGCACACTCAACACTGCAAAGACCAGCTCAAAGGTGAAGCTCAAGACAAACTCAACGTGTCCGACGAAGCGGAGCAAGAAACAAAGACACAAGTTGACAAGCTCCAAGAAGCCCTTGCAGTCACTGAACGTGACAAACAAGAGTCAAAGACTGTCCAAAAACACCTGGTTAACCAACTCCAGTCTGCTGAACATCAGTTAGAGAAAGCCAAAGCTGATATTGAAAGTAAGAACTCTAAAATCACTGCTCTGGAAGACCACCTGCAAAGGTGCAGCGTTGAAATGGACCATCTGATCCAACAGCGAGACGACGCCAACGACGAGCTCTACGCGGTCAGAGATGAACTCCAGCACATTTTCCAACAGAAACCAGAGCCAAGAAGGGAGAGACCTCCCTCAGCATCACCCCTGCTGAGTAGAACAGAGTCCTCCATCCCAGAACTGGCATACAGTGAAAGAAGTGAATGGCCACAACCCAAAATGTCACCGGCCTTCACCACAGAGCTGTTCACTGCCAACAAACGAAGAGAGCTCATCCAGGCAGACTCCAAAGCTGCACACGGGATGACCATTAAAGACCTCAACCGGCTGGTTAAGAATATCACTCAGTTCAACCCGAACTCCACAGAGGGTCCCGACATCCAGGCCTACCTCCGTGATATTGACTTCCACCTAGCGGTGAGACCCCATATGACTGACAGAGACAGGTTTTACCTCCTCAGATCCACATCCAGTCCAGAGGTACGAAGCTTCCTAGACCGACAACCTGCTAATGTCATGTCAAACTACCAGCTGCTACGTGAGACACTGATTAAAGAATTCACAGGTCCAGAGTCAGAACACGGTGTGTTAATCGCCTTGGAAACCAAACAATGTCGACGAGAGACTCCGCAAGCCTATTTCCACCGCTTTCGACAAGCCTACTTAGGTGCACATAACAAACCTGAACTTGAAGAGGATGTGAACTTCAAAACCCTCTTCCTGAGAAACCTGCACCCCGGATTGAGTCATCATCTTGGCATCATGGCCTGCCCAGGCACAATGACAATTCAGCAGCTACGTGACCTGACACACAAGGCCTACATCAAACAAAAGATGTCCTCAAAGAAAGGTTTGAAAACATCCACAGTGTCAAACTCCATCAGCCAAGACACAAGCCTTGCACTGGAAGACACCCAGTGGCATGACAACTCCACAGTCCTTCATAAGGAGCACGGAGGACGTTACTCCCATGCCGATGACAGCTACCACTCCAACCACATGGAAAAGTCATGGGACCCACCAGAAGGAAACAAATGGAATCAACGAGTGTATCCAAAAGCATTCTATGTGGGTAAGCGACAACGACACCCACCTCCGCACCACTCAGCCAAACACCACACTGAGTGTGCCCAAGAACACGACAGTCTCCCCTCAGAAGACATGGAGCAACTACTGAGGCAACTGCTCATCAAAGACAAGCTGAACACAGAAGACCAGTGATCACCTTGTACACCTTCCTGCGACGACCACCTGTTCCACAACAACCCCGAACAAAGTGGTCTCTCACAGTCAACCACTGACAAACACCCCGAGGTACCAGAAAACACCATCCTGGTTACCCATCACACCACAAGCTCCAAACTCAAGAACGATGTGTGTGCTAAAGCAACGACAGTAAGCCCAGAAGGTCAGAAAGTCTGTCACAACCAGAAGGCATCACAAGAGGAATGCAACAAAGGAGACCACGTTTTGCACTACAGCTTCACAGATCCATGCCAAACCATCTCCCAATGTCTGCCAGAGAACTTCCTGCCTTACTGGACTGACCCCCAGCAGATCACAGAAGATCCCTTTCCAAGGCAAAGATGCAACAAGCCCATCAAAGCTTAACCATCAAGCAAAAGGGGGGAGCAAAACAGACTGAGACAGATCTGACATACATACAGTATACATGCAGTACATGCACTACCCTACACTGTACCACTAACATACACAAGTTAAACACAGCTACCATGAAAAACATTCAACAAACATGTTCTTCCCACAGGTAGACACTGAAATCGCAACACTGACTTAGCTATCCTTTCCATAGGAAACATGTAGCAATGCACCCAACAAGTATAACCCTCTCATTACATGGTGACACCTGACACTGCACAACAGTAGCCATACAGGAGTCACTCAACTGCTTTGTTTTGTTCTACCTCTTCCCTTTCTTCTTCTTTTATTAGGTAAAATCCCTGTTACCCCATAAGGGTCAAGGTTACCATATAAGGATTGACGCACCACGCCTGATGTTTGCAAGTCACCTTAAAACGAATGTTAGCCTAGAGAACTCTCTGCATCATTCGAATCAAAATTTGAAAGGTAAATTGGTCTAAACCTAGAACAATTTAGAAGAGAATAAAACAAACAAATCAAATTTAGTCACAAAGTTGATCAATCACCGTTTTAAAACAAACTAGAATAACGGTCCTAAAATCGAACTAAACTTTTTCCACATGATTGACTATATTGAGAGAGTGAACCTGTTTAGGCCTAGATAATCTAATGCCCTGCACCAGTAAAGTGACCAGTCATGGAGGTGTTGTCTTGTTGTTTGCTGCGTGTGTTTGCTTCCTCTACCCATTTCTCCAGCGTTCACCGATGTCTTCTTCTCAACACATCGTCAAACGAAGGGGGGATATGTAGCAACAATGAGAATGAACCAAACCCACTTGAAGCTTTTAGGTGAACTGTTCATACATAATCACACAAAGAGTCTTCACATTCCTGAATCAAATCACCAGACCCAGAGAACAAGCAACCGGAGAGACTTTTATTGTTTAACTAAAGGAAGAACGTTGCCAATGTTCTATAATTTTGAAAGACAGATCTGTTCAGAAATAGAACTGCTCAGGGCCCTAGCAAAGAGGTCATCTGACCCTGCACTAACAGACCCCGTCTTTCTTAAAGAACAAGGTCCCATGAGAAGATGAACAGAACAGACTTCAGCAGGGACCTTGCCGTGACCTCAGATTGGAATGTCTTTCTTAAACCCCAGAAACTTTACACACCAACACACTTTACATATCAAACCACATTAATTCTGCACATTCTGCAGAGAACAACTCAAACAGAACAATGCTCAGTGGACTCATAATCAAACATTGTTCCACTACCTAATCCTATATTCTAGCTATGTAGGTGTCTATTATACTAGATAGCATACAAGTCATGCAAATGTTGTTACTTTAGATGGATGAATGAAAGTGTGTCTTGTTTGATATCAGTAAGATCATATATTCTTAATTCTTAAGATGGCTTGAGTGAAATCTGTGTAAAATGCTTTGTATGATTATAATAATCTATAATGTTTAAACTGTGATCTCTTGTTCTCTCTGCTTAGTGCCGGAAAACAAGCAGATCCCAGATGATTTATGATAAGTAGGAACTAGTCCACCTCCTAGAATGATGCCATTGTCTCATTGGTCAGAATTCTCCAAAAGAGGGTGGACTAACTTTAAGTTAAAGACCCGAACAAAGCAGAACGTTTCAGTTCAGTTCGGTTCAGAGAGCAGTTCAGTTTCGGTTCGGTTCAGTTCGGTTTTGAGTCGGTTCTGTGTTAAATTAAGTTGGTGCCTCTCTCTATCAAAAAAACAGCAAGAGAGTGTTCATGTTCGTACACTACATCGACCAGACCAAGTTAGACCAAGCCAGCAGACAAACCCATCAAGATCGGAGTTTAAACAGCTTCATTCAAGCCATCTCATCTCTTACTTTCATTTCTTCCTTTATTTTATTTTCTCGTTAAAAGTCTCGTTCTAAGTTAAGTTTTGCTGTAAAGTTCGTTTACACGTCTCTCCTGCAACGCACTTCGAACTGTAAAGACTCTTGTTCATCCATCCGCCAACACATCACGTGACCGGCGGTTCAGAAACTCCAGCCAGGCACTCCAAAGACAACCAGCCACGCGGACCCGGCCGGGAAACCCCTCTGACGAAGCACCTCAAATAGGGAATTCCCTGGCCTAAGCAACGCAAAGGACAAGCAAGTAACCTCCAGACTCTAGCTGAACTGGTGTTTTTTTTTTATTTAAATTGAATAACCTTTCTAAGAAACGAAGGTTTCAATTAATGCTTGGTGGTTCGTTCAGGTTTATGTCTTACAAAGTGCATCTCACTCTGAAAACTCACTCTTTCTCTCTCTTCCTCTGCGCCTTGAATGAATGTGTGTGTGTGATTGGGTTTAGACATTAGTTTTATGTGTTTAGAATAGTTAATAAAGTCGTCCATATATTTGAAAAGATATTTGTCTTGTGTTTTGCTTACACATTTAATGTCTTGTACTGCCGATCTAAAGTTACCTTGCTAATACATAGTGTTTCACTATAAATTGGATAAATATCTGTTGCCAAGGTTAAAATTACGGCCCGTTCAAATGAACTCTAAACGAGTCATTTGCTCGGTTCCATAGTGATTCGGTCAATGATTCATTGCAAATCGATGAATCATTCCCTTTGAGCTAAATTGGCCTTCCGGCCCCCTTAAATACATTTTATGTATATTATTATTATGTAGGTTCGCTACAAAGCTGATCCAAATAAACTCGGTACTGAACCTTCATTCAGTATCAGCCGGCTCGCAAATCCATACTTTATAGCATTTAGGGTGCGAAGCAATCATCTTCAAAATGATGCGAACACAGAACAAGGTCAAAGTCCTTTTAGGCAGGTTCGGCTTCTGTGGTATATGTAACAACATTGGGTATTACATTAAATTAGCTCAAATTATATATAGGGAATATGAATAATTAATCATGAATATGATTAATATATTGCATATTACAGTTAAATTATCGAAGTTGAAAATAGATCGATTGTACATATGAATGATCAGTCACAACGAATTATAATTCCTCATTCATATATCAATGGTCCCCTTTCAAATCGACTATATGAGATAACCTTTAATGGAATTAATTTAGCTATCGAACAATCTGTTTGTCCAGCAAACGGCCGTAAGATTAACTCATCAATTTTCCAACAAAAATTATCTCTTTCTTAATAATTACAAGAAGCTATTTTCTGGCCATGATAAATCACCTTCTTGTCATTATCAAAGTTAGGTTACTAAAAAGTAACAAATTGTAAAGCTTTAGCTAAAGATCAAACAATTCATTGACTTGTAAAATGAGCTTTTCAGAAACAATCAAGCATATAATGGTTTTAATAAAATGAAACTACGGATACAGAATTCTACATTTAAACACGTATGTACAGTAAACAGTTGAGACAGATGAATAACAAAGAGAGTGAGAGAGAGAGAGAGAGAGAGAAGAGAGAGAGAGAGAGAGAGAGAGAGAGAGAGAGAGAGAGATTGAGTGGAGGGAGAGAGAGAGAGAGAGAGAGAAGAGAGAGAGAGAGAGAGAGAGAGAGAGAGAGAGAGAGAGAGAGAGAGAGAGAGAGAGAGAGAGAAGAGAGAGAGAGAGAGATTGATCACATGGCAAAATTCACAGACAACGTAACCCTTAGAGAGACAACAAGAAATCACTCACATCAATCATCAAATCAATAACCTATACTTGCATATGGTTCTCTTGTGTAGCTGAGGAACGCAGAGTCGTGTGCGTGTTTGTCCTTCGGTGCTATAGGTGTGTTCTCTCGTGTCTTCCGGGGCGAGCAGACTCGCGGGAAGTTTAAAGGTTAACCGAACGTGAAGTTGCCAAGGAAATAATTCAGAGTTCATCTCCCGTGGAGGGAGAGGCGAATATGAAAATAAAACTTAGTAAAGAAAAGAAAAACGGAGAAAGCTCCCTAAAAGGGAGCCATGGGACCGGAAGCCTCTCACAGGGACATTGCTCTCAAGTTCCCAGAAGTGCCCAAGCGCTGAAGTGCTCAGAGAAACTTCTGTGTCAGTCTCTTATGGAGAGGAGGGGTTCACGCCTGCTTTGCTTACGTGAACCAATTGTCTTAGAGTATCTAGAGCGGGAAGAGTTCTTCTTTGTCTTGTCAGGATAATTTATGATGGTATAAAATTTTGTAATTTCTACCCAGCAAGATTGTACACACAGAACAATACATTTTACCGTAATATCCTATGTATGACTTGTTTAGTCAGAACAAGACGATCACACACATACCAAGAATGTCATAAAAAGTAGAAGAAACATAGAATTACATTCATATGCAGAATTACACACTATCAATGTTCACTCACACGACTATAAAGCCATAATACCAGCTACCATGACCTAGGAAAGATCAAATTCATGTTTATACATTTCTTAAGTGGTTATACTTATAGAAAATATGAGATTGCAGAGTTTATTCCTCTCTCTTTATCAGAATTCAAGTGGGAGTTGTGATTCCCTTGGAATTCCTTTTGGGGTCATAAGGTTTTATGACCTAGCAAGAGGGAGAGTTAAAAGAAAGTAATCCTGTCTTTGAAGGGAATCTATCTTTGGAAGTATACTTAAGAAGTTACTGACTAGTCTTCAAATTACATCTATAGAATAAGACAAAACTAATTAGATATGCATGCATACAGGAAGGTCAGATACAATTCTGTGTTATATACATTAAAAGGACATTTCTATCCTAAGTTGCACACAAAGGGACGTTTGTGTGTGGGTATGTGTTGTGTGGGTATGTGTTGTGTGTGTTGTGTGTGTGTGTGTGTGTGTGTGTGTGTGTGTGTGTGTGTGTGTGTGTGTGTGTGTGTGTGTGTGTGTATGGCTGTATCCTTATAGTCAGCATCTGTCCATCCGTGGTGTGTACCACGTGAGGGTTTAGTTCGCACATGGTTGTCTTCAAGACAAAAGGGTAGTTGTGTATGTAAATTCACTTATCAGCCTAGCGGCGTAAGCATTGATGCGAGGGGGAAAAATTAGCTTGTGCGTCTGAATGGGGGCACTCTTATGCTGGTGACTGGACAAGGGTTCGCGAACAAAGGGGACCTGTTTCTTTATTGGCCGTGCGTCGTAAACTAAGTAAAAATAATGACCTGTTGGTGGTCACCAAATCACATGGTTCAAGGTTTTGTGAATTAAACACATATGTGTTCATATTTGTTCAGTAGTGATAGGAACACAGGATTCGCTCAGTGGCTACATATCCCCCTTTTCGTCGGATGAAGTTCCTGGGTGAACATCATCGGACGACAATCATCACAATAGCCGACTGGCAGGTGAATCCTGATGGTCATGTTAGTAGGTGGACCATGGTAGTAGGATAGCAGATGGAACCTGATGGTTGGATAGCATGTGGATCATGATGGTAGGATGGCAGGTGGAACCTGACGGTAGGATGGCAGGTGGGTCTTGAAGCTGAGGATTCAGCTCGATGAGGTTTGGTGGCAGTCCAGCCTGGGACCGCAGATGAAGTGTTCAGAACGGGCGGTGAGACAGTGCTTGGAGGGCTGTGTCTACAGGAGCAATGTCAATGAGTCGGGACCCCTCCCCCTTTTGCAAACCACAATTCCCGTTCTGGAGTTAGGGTGAAAGTGTGGTTCCTGAAGAAGGATGGGATTTCCAGTTCTATTTTGTACTCTTTGCTTGGAAGATGGTACAATGCCAAGTCATCAAGGTGAAGGATGGCACCTTTCGGTACTTGGATTCACATGCTCTGGTTGAGCGAGGTGACACAGGTGTCAGTGTCATTCTGGTCGTAAGTGAGTGCAGCTGTTCGCCCAGGAGTGTTAACGAGCCACCTGTCACTTACACTCTCTGCTTGGGTCTCGATGGCTTGAGTGCGAGGCTTAGCTTTGGCAGGACAGCTTGTGCCGCTGATCTGTAGCCCGCAGGTTCCGTCAGGGTTGTCTCTGAGGAAAGATTTGTTAGGGCAGAGATAGTGAATGTCTTTGGTCAATGTGCACATGTGTGGATTCGGTGCTGGGGACAGCTTAGTGTCGCTGTCATGCAAGGCAATCACGTATGGCCTGCGGATCTTGATGTGAGTGCTACCTTTCACAATCTGACATGGTCAATGTTCTTGAGCCGGTGGATTCGGCTTGACTTATGATGGGTAAGTTCAGGAGCAAAACCAACTTCTCTCTGCTCGGGGTCGACGCAGAGTGGGATGGCACTACCCATTTAAGTGGAAAAGGTGTATTTTTAAAGAGTCAGTTGGCGTGGTTATGGCGGACGCCAGCACGGTTTGCACAAGGCTTAAGGGTATCAGGTGCGGTGGAATTCTACCCACGGCTGTCAATGGAGGAGTTCACCTCTTGCAGAAAGTCTGTAATCCGGGCTGTGGCCAGCCGAGTTCGAGCAAAGTCATTCTGGAAGACAGTAAACAGGTGTTTCATGGATTTTACTGTCTGGTTCAGCAGAACGCTGTCAGTGTTGAGGATTACAATCGTTCCTCTCAATGTCTTGCCGATGGTTTGCAACGACGCACTGTGTGTGGTGAGTTGCTCCTTTAGCTGTGGAATTTCAGTCTGAATTTCAACCACATGCCATTTCCCAGTGGCTATGTTTACTGGGTTGACTCTTGGCATACCAGTGTCGAACAGAGTTCTGGCGGCAGTGGCGGGTCCGAGCATCGCTCCCAGGAACCGCTTGGAGCAGTGGTTGGTGCTTAGGAGTCCCGGTTGTTCTCTCAGGACGATGCCTGCTGCCGGACCTGGTGAGATGTCCGATTGCGGCTGTCCTCTGGTTGGCTGGAGGCACAGGATAAGGAACCACAGCAGATTCCTGGAAAAGACAAAGGGGAGAGGGAGAGAGAAAGGGAGCAAAGATCTCAGCGAGTGTCGTCTTTGGTTGGACAGGGCAGTCTTTTTACTTTGTGGGCGGCGACTGGGTTTAAGTCGCCTTGGCCCATCTTTTGCCACATCTTGCTACTGGCATGTCGCCTGCTTCAGTGTCTTGTTAGTGGCTCTGGTGCTGTGGTTTGCAGCGCATGATGCGTCATGGACGTACATTTTCCTTATCCCCCCTTTGCGCCGTGGCAGTACAAGTCTTTGCGATGTGGTGTCAGACGGTGCACAATATAGAATGTTGTTCTGTGCACGCAGAATGTGCTTGGTGTCATGCAGTGGTCTGAGTAACTGGTTGTCAGTGAGTGTAGACAACGTGCAAGGGTGGTTGGAGGGGTCTGAGAGGTGGTCAAGCAAAGTCTTTATTGTGTCAGAAGCCTGCATGTCCGCTATGTTGGTCATTGTAAATGTAAACAGCCGAGCCATTGGAAGCGGCTGTGAGGTAGGCAGTTTAGTCCGTAAAGGTGTCGAGTCGTGTGTATGCATTTCAACCTTGAGGGTGGGTGGGTGGGTTGAAACTGGCCCCAGCTTGTTGTTTAATGCGCCAGGCTTGGCGAGGGCATGTGTTTTGATCATATAGCTGCAGGTCAGTCATGACCTTTGGGCAGCAGGTGTCAAAGTCTTTAGTTAGCTGTAAGGTGCAGGCTAGCACAGTTGAACCTTGACCTGGTGCTGAGTCTGTGTCTTCATGGCTGGCTGTGGGAGTTCCCGTGAACTCTTTGACCTTGGAGTCTGGCTTTGTTGTAGTTCTCGTGACCTCTGTGACCTTCCAGTCTGGCTTTGGTGACCTGTGTGACTGGAGGGGGAGGGGTTCTTGAACTTGGGCCCAGACTGTTAGGTGTTTGAAGTCTAGTAAAGGCTCAAAGCGCTCTAGCAGATCTTTGCCAATCAGAAAGGGGTAAGTGTCCATTTGTGAGATGTACACCGGGTGGAAAAGACTCAGAAGACAAATTGTCGGGTGGATGTGAGCTACCTGTTCTAGCCGGATGTTGTTCTGGCTGTACGACTGCACGTTCAGCTCACACGTTTGGGGTGTAAGAGTTCGATCTTGGCTCTTAGCTTTAGCACTGAGTCTTTCAAAGAGCTGAGCTGACATTAAAGTGAGGTCTGAGGCGGTGTCTACCAGGGCTTCCAGGCTCACCTCATGTTCCAAAGTGAGGGCTAGGTAGAGTTTCCGGGCCACCCCCTTTTCGATCAGGTTCCCCAGGAGTCTTGGCGTAGGGGCTGGTGTGGTGATCGATGGGCGGTTAGGGCCGGTCTCATGTGGTTTGCTGCGGAGGCAGGTAGCCAAAACATGGGAACTTGTGCTGTTTTGCTCAGGCTGTACAGCTGCAGCTGTGGTGGCTGGGTGATGCTGTCATTTTGTGATGTGACAGTTAGCCCTGTGCTCTGAGGCTGACGAGCAGTGTTCTGGGTGCCTGGTTCAGGTCTTACGCTTAGGGTGTCTGGCTTGTCCTTCTTGTCTCCCTTGTGAAGTTTCTTGTGCAGAAGCTCTTTCAGCACCTTCAGGATCTCTGCCGTCTCTGACGTGGCTGCACTGTTTTTATCTGGTGTGTGCTCAGACTTGTGCTTACCAGTGGCATGTTGAGAGGGGTACCGCTCCGGGCTGTCTGGGCTTGAGTCTCTTGGTGATGGGGGTCGGGTATGCCTGGGTCGCCGGCTGGCTTCCCAGAATCTTTCAGAGCGCTCGCTCTGGTGCCTTGGACGAGCACCATCACGGTTGTGCAGCCCTCTGCTGGCCGGGAACGGTCTTGACTCTCTGTAATCAGGGCTATGTTGTTGTGAGGCGCCCTCTAGAGGCAGCTCTGAGTTGTGTTCAGAGACAGAGTAGATTGTGGGGTTTTTCAAAGTCTTTTCGGACACAGTCTTTTGCTTGGTGTAAGCTTTTTGGGCCAAGTCTCTTAGCTGTTGGGTAGACATGCTACGGGGGCAGGCCAGAACGCCTAGGTGATGACTCACTGTGGGGTGCAGATTTCTGAGAAACAAAGTTCTGAAGTTGAAATCATCTGTGATTAGTCCTTGGTCTAATTCTGGATCAGAGAATTCTTTAAGGAAGGCCTGCTGCAACTGCTGGTAATCCGACTTGACTGTCTCTGGTTGACGGTCGAGGAAGCTGCGCGCATCACGACTGGACGTGATTCTGAGCAGGTACAATCTGTCCCACGGTGTTACGTTGGGAACAGTGTGCAAGTGAAAGTCTATGTCTTGCAGGTAGGCGTGCACATCATGGCCTCCTGCAGGGTTTGGAGTGACCATCGGGATGTTTCGGGCCAGCTTGTCAAGTTCTTTGGGGGCCATGCCGTGGTTAGCGGCAGGGGTTCTCTGGAAACTGGCTGGTGACATACTGAACAGTGGGCTTTCACCCCCCCTTTTCACTCTTGAGTTCGTGGCTGAAAGGTGCGGACCAGCTGTGTAGGGGAAACTTTGTGGTGTGTGTTTCCCCTTCCCAGTCATTTTTCAGTCTATAAGAGTGTTTCAACTCTCTGCAAACAAAGTCAAGTTCGTCTTTGAGATCGTGTCTCTGTTGTGTAAGTTCATGGATTTCAGCGCGGGCCGTGTGTAAGTGTTTTTCACAGGCGTTGGCTTTAGTGTCTCTTTCTTTTAGTGCATTCTCCGCTCTTGCGAGGAGATTTTCACCTTGTCGGAGTTGTTGGTCGAGTTCCACTCTGGCTTTACGCTCCGACTGTTCTCTTTCTCTCTCTAGACGAAGGTTTTGCAGGGCACTTTGAAGTCTTTCTATTTCTTCCTGTAGCTCTGGGTTTGCTGCATACTCTGTCCCACGCTGGTCGTGGGTCTCGCGGAGTAGCTGATCTAGACGACTCTGGGTTCGGGCCTGATCCTTCCGGGCCTCCTCCGCTTGAAGCTTAAGCGCTGCTGCTTGCTGCTCCAGGTCGATGTTGCTCCGTTCGCTGAGCCTTGCCTGGGCGACGAGGTTGTGTGCGATGCTTACGACGATTCTGGCCCAGTCTTTGTAGTTGTAGCTCTGGGTTGGATCGTGGGCGCTCAGCTTGTCAAGCTCGGTGTCCAGCTGCGTCTGGCTCAGATGCTGCAGGTCACTGGCGTCCATGGGCAGGAAGGTGGTTGTCATGGCTCTCAGCCATGTCTCGAGGTCGTCCCAGTGGGCTGCGGGGCTGGATGCACGGGACATACTGGCTCACTGTAGGCGAGAGAAACACAGCACACACACAAAGAGACCAAAATGCAAGTTTGTTCTAAGGTTAACAAATTATGCTAATACGGCCTATGCCGTCTATGAGAATTTTTGGCTAACTGATGCAGACAGTTAGATTGGGACAATTTGCTCAGGTCGGCGCAGGGCCTAAATAAAGATCTTGACAGGGCGTCAGCCTAGTGGGTCATGTGATGACACCGGCTGCGTGGTTGTCACTCTATTATTTAGCTTCCTTGGTGGCTCTCACAGGTTACTGTCTCTAAGTGAAATGAAAGAACACAAATCACAACAGAACACAAGGATAGAAGAGATCAGAGTGAAACAAAACAAAGAAAATGAATAGGTCTGTAATGAACTGGAATAAATACTAACACTGGAAGTGTTAGGGAGAATACGGAGGCCTAAGCCTACTACCACTGATAGGGTTTACGATAGGGCCAACAGGTTAGTGGGGGTTATCGGGGTAGAAACCTAAGAAGATGGTGTGGCTTGGAAAAGAGATGGGCCAAACACTTAAATATCAGGGAGATATCTAGTATTCTGTGGCTTATAGTAAGCGGAATGGGTTTTACTAAAATTAGTTTACCTGCGGTGAATTGAGGCCTCTCTGGTGGGAACCCGTGGCTCAGTCAACCCTTCCGACGTTTCCCAACACTTGACCGCAGTGTTCTCGGGCCACTTCATTGTCTCCCTGTACCTTGCTGCGCTCTCTCAAACAACCTGACTTTGGAGTGTCAAATTGCTGATGTCGCAGTTGCGTGCTGCAACGATGGTACGGGATTCGGAAGTGTCCGAAACTCACACACGGCCAGCGTCAGTACCGCCGGTCGGGTAACCTCGCTTGCGGGATACCAATCAGAGAATGCTGCACCTCACCACCGTGCTCTGGTGAATGCCACTTCTAAATACACAAAGGTTAAACAAGTGAAACTTAAAGTGGATTAAGGCTTGCTTGTTTAAACCAAATGTATTGATTATTTATGTAGCACTAAGATTCAAAGGTTTTACTAAATAATAATAAACAAAAGGAAATTATGATAATTCTGGTATTTTATCAAAATAACCTAACCCAAAAGAGAAGAAACAATTAAAGTAGAAAGAGACAGGATAAAGCACGGGTGAAGAGGCAGGCCGCAGTAGCTGGTTTTCACCACAAGGGGTGTGTACTTCTCTGTGCTTTAACCTGGTGAACAGAACACTTAATTCGAATTCAAAATTCAAAACTTGTTTAAATTTGTATTTAAAATAAGCAGGTAAGAATTATTAAGGAAAATCAGAATGATATCCGATAATAACCAATGATAACAGCAAAGTATCATTAAATTATTATGAAATAATCAAACGAGAAAGTAGAAATAAGCCAAGCAGGATGAAACACAGGAGGAGGCAAAACGTAATAGTGGGTTTTCGCCAAAAGGGGCGCACTTCCTCCCTGTGGTTTATCTGGTTGCATCAGACACCTTAATTTAAATTTAGATTCAAGGTTGTTTGAACCAAATTTAAATAAGCGTGTAACAGAAAATAAAGATTAGAATTATCCGATAACAATCGTGATCACTGTAAAGTATCAGTGATTATTAATAAAATAAAACAATGAGGAAAGCTGGACATAGACCAATTCAAACAGAAAGAAGAGAGAGAAAGAAAACTTGATACCCGACTTTGAAAGGCGATGCCACAAGGGGGCGCGTTCCCGCTAAGTGGGTATCAGTGCTTGAACTGAAACTTAATCTAAATTTGTAATTCAAATCTTGTTTGAACTCAAAATAAAAAATAAGTGTACAGTCAGAGGTAGAAGATTTGTCTAACATCCAACAACATTAGCACAAACAGAGCTGTAAATGCCAATATGTATTGACAGCTAGACAAATTGAAATGTCAGGATAATATTTTATAATAGTTAACGGTACACTGTAAAAAAAAAAAGTTGGAATAACTTAAAAAGGTAAGTTACCTGGTTGCCTTAAAATTTTTAGTTAATTGAAATTAAAACTTTGAGTTAATACAACAAAGGAGATTGGTTTAATAAATAGAAACTCAAAATATTATGTTATCTGAATTACATTAATTATCTAAGTTGATTTGACAAAATATAAAAGTTGTGATAACAAATCATGAAAATAATGTTTTACAGTGTAACCGTAAAGTATCATCAATAACTATAAACAATCAAAAGGGAAAAGTAAAAATAGGCAGTTCCAAACAGAATTTGAAAAGAGAGACAAGGAGAGCTGAGTGAGCCGACTTAGAAGGCGTGGACTTCCAAGTGGCTCTCTCTGGCTGTGTTGGGATTTAATTTAAGTTTTAATTCAAATTTTGTTTTGAACCAAACTCAAAGTAAATGTACCAGTCACAAGCAGGAAACTTGTCTAACACAAAATAATATTTGCACGAGCAACGCTGTACATGCCAATAATTATTGAGAATTTAGACAGGCTAATTCTGGTCATAAGGAATTTAGCAGTAAGAGAGCATTATCTGAAATGGCCACGAGATGGCGTAATTGCGCTCATGCAGGTTGACGTCAGAAGGCGGGGCGTAATTTGAGACTTCTAAACACCCTCTAGTGTTTAGCCAGCGGAATTACAACCAATTTTTAATGTGATTCAAGAGCTAAGAGCTTTCAGCTCGTGTCACGCGCGGATTTTCTGCAATAAATCACAAGTATTCAATTCAGATCTCTGCGGATCTTTTCGGTGCTATGCTGCACAAGAGTATATGGCGGGGTTTCTTCGCCGCACATACACAAGTGTGGACAACAGTAATTTTCGTCTGTTGGTTCGACTCCCATACACATTAAAAATATAGCACTTATTCAAAATGTATTAGGTTTAGATTGGTTAGCTAAGCCAATTTCTGACCAGGAGTTTATCGTTTTTCAACGATTATAAAATCAGGCCTTACTAAGATGAGAAAAGGAGTCTCGCTTTACTCAATCTTTTGATCCCACTGCAAGAAGATTCTCGTTCTTGAACAGGGGGTTTTGTAATATTAAAATGTAGTAATGCAAAAGAGATTTCTTCGTCTTTGCAAACACAATTTTATATCATTGGAACTGTCTGCAGTTTACTTAGCATTTAACAGTGTTAAAATTGTCTAGGCATATTTTAGCAACTTGTTAAAATGTAACGTTACTGACTTCGGCTTTTTGCCTCGGTCAGTTAGGAGTGAGTTCGCGTTGCGACTTATCTCACAATTTCATGATTTCATAGCGCGCAAAAAAAAAAAGATTAATAACCATATACACAGATTGAAACTGAATTTGCTCATAAAACAAAGTTTGAAATGCGTCGCGTCCTCCACCAAACTGTAACAACATTGGGTATTACATTAAATTAGCTCAAATTATATATAGGGAATATGAATAATTAATCATGAATATGATTAATATATTGCATATTACAGTTAAATTATCGAAGTTGAAAATAGATCGATTGTACATATGAATGATCAGTCACAACGAATTATAATTCCTCATTCATATATCAATGGTCCCCTTTCAAATCGACTATATGAGATAACCTTTAATGGAATTAATTTAGCTATCGAACAATCTGTTTGTCCAGCAAACGGCCGTAAGATTAACTCATCAATTTTCCAACAAAAATTATCTCTTTCTTAATAATTACAAGAAGCTATTTTCTGGCCATGATAAATCACCTTCTTGTCATTATCAAAGTTAGGTTACTAAAAAGTAACAAATTGTAAAGCTTTAGCTAAAGATCAAACAATTCATTGACTTGTAAAATGAGCTTTTCAGAAACAATCAAGCATATAACGGTTTTAATAAAATGAAACTACGGATACAGAATTCTACATTTAAACACGTATGTACAGTAAACAGTTGAGACAGACGAATAACAAAGAGAGAGAGAGAGAGAGAGAGAGAGAGAGAGAGAGAGAGAGAGAGAGAGGTAAGAGGTATGAGAGAGAGAGAGATTGATCACATGGCAAAATTCACAGACAACGTAACCCTTAGAGAGACAACAAGAAATCACTCACATCAATCATCAAATCAATAACCTATACTTGCATATGGTTCTCTTGTGTAGCTGAGGAATGCAGAGTCGTGTGCGTGTTTGTCCTTCGGTGCTATAGGTGTGTTCTCTCGTGTCTTCCGGGGCGAGCAGACTCGCAGGAAGTTTAAAGGTTAACCGAACGTGAAGTTGCCAAGGAAATAATTCAGAGTTCATCTCCCGTGGAGGGAGAGGCGAATATGAAAATAAAACTTAGTAAAGAAAAGAAAAACGGAGAAAGCTCCCTAAAAGGGAGCCATGGGACCGGAAGCCTCTCACAGGGACATTGCTCTCAAGTTCTCAGAAGTGCCCAAGCGCTGAAGTGCTCAGAGAAACTTCTGTGTCAGTCTCTTATGGAGAGGAGGGGTTCACGCCTACTTCGCTTACGTGAACCAATTGTCTTAGAGTATCTAGAGCGGGAAGAGTTCTTCTTTGTCTTGTCAGGATAATTTATGATGGTATAAAATTTTGTAATTTCTACCCAGCAAGATTGTACACACAGAACAATACATTTTACCGTAATATCCTATGTATGACTTGTTTAGTCAGAACAAGACGATCACACACATACCAAGAATGTCATAAAAAGTAGAAGAATCATAGAATTACATTCATATGCAGAATTACACACTATCAATGTTCACTCACACGACTATAAAGCCATAATACCAGCTACCATGACCTAGGAAAGATCAAATTCATGTTTATACATTTCTTAAGTGGTTATACTTATAGAAAATATGAGATTGCAGAGTTTATTCCTCTCTCTTTATCAGAATTCAAGTGGGAGTTGTGATTCCCTTGGAATTCCTTTTGGGGTCATAAGGTTTTATGACCTAGCAAGAGGGAGAGTTAAAAGAAAGTAATCCTGTCTTTGAAGGGAATCTATCTTTGGAAGTATACTTAAGAAGTTACAGACTAGTCTTCAAATTACATCTATAGAATAAGACAAAACTAATTAGATATGCATGCATACAGGAAGGTCAGATACAATTCTGTGTTATATACATTAAAAGGACATTTCTATCCTAAGTTGCACACAAAGGGACGTTTGTGTGTGGGTATGTGTTGTGTGGGTATGTGTTGTGTGTGTGTGTGTGTGTGTGTGTGTGTGTGTGTGTGTGTGTGTGTGTATGGCTGTATCCGTATAGTCAGCATCTGTCCATCCGTGGTGTGTACCACGTGAGGGTTTAGTTCGCACATGGTTGTCTTCAAGACAAAAGGGTAGTTGTGTATGTAAATTCACTTATCAGCCTAGCGGCGTAAGCATTGATGCGAGGGGGAAAAATTAGCTTGTGCGTCTGAATGGGGGCACTCTTATGCTGGTGACTGGACAAGGGTTCGCGAACAAAGGGGACCTGTTTCTTTATTGGCCGTGCGTCGTAAACTAAGTAAAAATAATGACCTGTTGGTGGTCACCAAATCACATGGTTCAAGGTTTTGTGAATTAAACATATATGTGTTCATATTTGTTCAGTAGTGATAGGAACACAGGATTCGCTCAGTGGCTACATATAGTATAGTTGTATATATGAACTATAGCCACTTAGTCTTCAAATGCTCCTCACTGGGCAGATGAAAAAAGTTTGCTTTTGCGTCGCACTTCAAAACACAGCGTCTCGTCGACATGATGTTAGTTTTCCCTGCCGTCTCCGAACTCAATAAGTGGGCGTATCTTATTCAAATAACTTGTACAAGTGACGTCGTAAAGTTAGAGAAAAAGCATCGTTCGTTGAACGATTCATATCAGCGACTCAAGAGTCGACTCTTACTTTTGAGAGACAATAACTTTGTATACGGTGAACTTTCATGTTTAAAACTTTGCAGGATGTTTTTGTTCACTTAGATCTATGTTACACACTACATGAAGGGCAATTTTCAAAAATCCATAATAGGTACCCTTTAACAATAGCAAGCATGTGTGGCGGCATTGTTGAACTTCTTTAGACATAACCTCTGGTTATCAATCAGACTGGCGAGTTTGTGATCGTGAGATTCGCGTATAAATACAGCAAAATTTACAAATTTTAAATCAATATATTGTCTTATCTGAATGTGTAGTCAGGATGATTTTCACATAGTTTTGGAGCAAATATTCTAGGCTATGTGATACAATTTTCAAAAGTCTTGTGAATAAATAATTCATTATGGGTTTTATGACCTTATTTCAGTTAAAAAAAAATAATAATAATTTCACAAACCACGCATAAACGTCCTTATCTCAAACCTACAAAATTTTACACACATGCTGCTCACATATTATTGTAGCAGAGTTTGTGCTGAATACAGTGTAATAATAGCCTGGGAAAACCCAGACAACTTCCGGCAAATTTAGATTTGCTCTGCAAGTTAGTCTGGCAAAGAGCTCATTGAATTCCATTTCCAATCCGTCGAAATCGCGGCACCAATCAAAAACGTTGGGGCGGGCTTTACACAATGACGACAGCACAGCGACGGAAGCTGAATTTGAAGCAGATTTTGTACATTTACCAAGATGGATGCCGCCGTGGAACTATGTGTGACGGTTATAGTTGAACACTGTCATTAGAACTCTATAACCACCAAAAACATGTTTTTAAAAAAAAAAAAATTCACAAACATTTATCTTAGAGAATGTTTAAATACTAATATCAGCTTACGAGGGAAATGGAGGCGGAGTTAGTGGTGCTTCGGAGGCTGCTACGAAGGCTGCTGGAGATGACTCGGGAGAGTCTGTGCCCCTTTACCGATCAGAGCGCGCGCTGACATGGAGTAAAGCGTTGTTTATACTCGACACGTCCGCACGATAACAGACAAACGTCGCTCTGCATACGTCATCTCCTTCATCGCTCTGATTGGTTTTAGGTCTATCCATTTGCGCCCAGAGGCATTTGAGATACGTCCGTTGGTGACGCCCCTTTGGAAATGATTTGTCTATAAAGCTTTGCTAGACCATTACTCAGTTACAACTGAGAATGGTCTGGTTTTAACCAGGCTAGTGTAATAAGACTTTAGCCATGAAAATGTCACAAGTAACAGAAATAAGCACAAATGTCAGAGCATGTGAGAACACCTCCAGAACCCAGAAAACACCTCATACCCCAGAGGGTTAACTAAGTCACGAACAAATAACTAAATACAAACAATTACACAGACATTGAGTGGTTAAGGTGACAGAATGAAACCGGAAGCAGGAAATGGAACTATGGAAAAGATTCATTTAACTATGAATTGAACCATCAGCTTATCATTTTCAGAGTACCTCATTAAATGTATATTGCATGGCATTTGCAGAAGACACATTTCTTGAACACCTTGGAAAAGGATGTTGATGTTTCCTTTGAGTATCAAACATTGAAGTTGCAATTGTTTTCTTCTCGTTGGATGAAGAATATATTATGAACTTGCATGGGTAGTTTGACTATGTTCTGGATGAAGGTTTTCTCTCTCTCCATGAGCACATGGCTGAGCACATGCAGATTGTGACCTGCCGGCCCTGGGCCGGAGACGGCACGCAGGCAATCAAGGAGTGAGGAAGTCGGAAGAGTTGGTTGCCCATTCAGTGATGGTAAAGTTGCAGTTTTCTTCTGAGTTGGATTAAAGAAAATACAGTCTGACTCTGTTGGGAGAGTGAAGGCATAGCAGGCTGTGGTCACAGCCTGTCAGACATCAACCCGAAGAAGCAGCAGTGAAGGCCAGAGGAAGAGAGGACTAAGAGAGGGAAGGGCTTGTGGAGATGCAATTTAAAGCCTGAGAAAGGTCCCACTTTTCAGGGTTGACTCGACCAATAAGAAAGGTGGAGTTTCCAAGCGGGAGAATTTGATTTATGGATCTTTGTTTCAAGAGTGCTCATTTGCATGTGCAGCTGGATTGGGTGCTGATGAAGAAACTATAAAAGATTCTTTTAATACTAATATGTTGTCGTTATCGACATATCATGTACACAGTCATTTCGATCTTCAAAGTACAAATTTATAGAGACCAAACATGGTATAGGTGAGGTTACATTGACCGTTGGTTCTATCATACAGTAAAATACATAGTATCAAAAATAAAAATTAATATAATTAAAAGACACTACACAAAACAGTAAATCATTCACACAATTGTTTGGGTGCATGTTCATTTATAGATCCCGTTCGTCTATGTTTAATGCAGCAAAGTTTGTTTTAAAGTCTGTTTCTGCCTTCTCTGTCTGGACCACGTGATCACATTTTTAACAGCAATAAAACCAACTTATCTGATCGTCATGGTACCCAAATATCATTCTTGCCCTTGTTGGGGGATGGGACCACAGATCCCAGAGTGAGTTTTAAATATTATTTGTTAACTAATACAAATAATTGTGTCTAATTTGTCTCAGTCGTTACACTATAGTATCAAAATTGAATTGTGATATTTCATTAGTGTCTAAACATTTGAACCACTGACTTAATCCTCAGCACTGAACCCTGCTGGAGCAGCTCTAAATATGCACTGTGCTATTAAATGAAAGATAAAATATGAATAAACAATAGAATAATAGAAATAGAATAGAATAAACAGTGAAAGTAACAGAAGCTCATACATTTTAGCAGGCTTAATTAAGCATAAAATAACTGAAGGAAATATATATTTGCTGAACAATTTAAGCTAACTAATCTGATCTATATTCTTTTGGTTTATCTAACCAAATTACAAATGCAGTTAAAATACAGGTATAGCTATCTGATCATGAAAAGACCAGGTGCAAATGCCCTCTGAAACGAATTTGAGACGGATTTAAATCTGAGTGCGTAAATTACTTCAGGAGGTGGTATGGACCAAACTGGACGAGTGTAAATGCATCTGGTTGTTGAAACCACATATGTAAATTTTACTCCTCCCAACAATGCTAAAAATGAAACGTGTGAGAGCGTGTTATGGGTTATATGACATTTTATAGCCAGATATGATGGCACTACTGCAGCACGCATCACCGCAGATGAGCAGCTGAGCATCTATTCATCAGGACAACTTCCAAACTATCGCAAATCAAAGTGAAAGTAAGTTCCAGACGCTTAGCACACAATCATCTGCATTATAGTAAATTTAAGTAAAGAAACAAAATGATCGTACCAGTGCTGTTGCCGTTCTCTCCTATTGCGGTCTTTGATTTTGGAATTAGCTGATGATCAATAAAATGCAGCTCATATTTGTTGCTATCGGTAATGTGAACTCTAAATCTGAATTGAAGATCGGATTTATATCCGTTTTGCGAAAACACATTTATGTGACCAGGTGTAAATGGATTCATTTTGATTAATCAGATAGCTGTCTGATCAGTAAAAACGCATGAAGTGACCAGGTGTAAACAAGCCCAATGAGTGCAAATGAACTGAACCAGACAGTCCAAATGAAGACATAACTGTTACAGGTACAGTCTATTGTAAGTGACAAATCCTACTGCCAGTTGGTGGCACTATGACCGTGACTCCCAATAGCCAAAACAATATGATTTTGATTTAAATTTAAAATAAATAATGGAGTCATTTAGGGCATATGTAAAGAATGTAATTATAGCACCGCCTACACTGTAAAAAAAAAAACTGTAAAAAAACTGTAATTTTCTGGCAGCAGGGGCGCCAGAAAATGTCTGTTAAAAAACGGAAAAATACTGTCAGGAAAAAAACTGTAAAAAAATGGTAATTTCTTATTCTATAATTATGGTTTATTACTGTTATTCTACACAAAAATATCTTTCATTATCTGATATAATGTTAATTTACTGATCTATCGAAGTAGTAATATCTGTTTTGTACCATTGTAACACTGACAACCACAGTGATGATGAGAGTCACATGATCATTCAAAGCTCATTACAAGCAGCTTTTCCACAAGAGAGTTATTTCTAATATATAGAAACTGCACAGTGTCATTCGCAGAAACATTAAACACCATCATGGTAACACATGAAATTTTAAAAATGCAATAAACATTAGTTTAACAACATTAAATGTAACATAAAACCCTAATATACATAACTGATTCGAAAAAAACTAAGAAAACTATGAAGAAACAGTTATTTCAACAAAAATACATCACGCAGGGAATTGTGGGAATGTCAATTTACGGTTTTTCACTGTAAATTATACAATGAGTTGTTCTTTTTCACTTTCAAAAACTGTAAATTTAATGGTATTTAGTACGGAAATACTATTATTTAACCTTAAAACTCACTTTAACACCCACATACTTAATGATCTTCAAGGAAAACTTTGATTTCTGCAGTTATACCTTCTTTTCTGTGTTTTCTAATTTAACAGAAAAAATCTGTAAAATATTACGGAATATGTTATGTAAAATTACACACAACCCTGTAAAAATACAGACAATTTCCTTTAAAAAAACATAAAATAGATGTAAAACCAAAATACAAGCAATTACCTGTAAATTCAATAGTGGATCTTTAAATTACAGCAAATATCTGTAAAATAACAGGCATTCCAAACAGTGTTTGGAGCTCCGTCGAATTGATTCATTAATCCTTGATTTTCTTCTTTACCACTCAATTATAAACAGGCACTTTCTATTTTTATATCATGTGAACTTATCCTCGATAATATTCCTTGTAAAAAACAATCGGATTGCTTTGATATCGCTACTTAGATCCAACTTTCCGAATCTCGGCTACTAGCCTTTAGCCCGCTAGCATTTCACGCGTGGCCTCGCGCCTATCGAGCGTCGTCTCATCTTTTACACCCGTTTCTCTGAAAGCTTCTCTGAAAGTACAGACACACGTTGATTGTGCTTAGAGCCCGCATCAACGGGGCATAAGCACATGCGCGTGCGGTCTGTGTTTGTGTTTGGAGCTCCGTCGAATTGATTCATTAATCCTTGATTTTCTTCTTTACCACTCAATTGTAAACAGGCACTTACTATTTTTATATCATGTGAACTTATCCTCGATACTATTCCTTATAAAAAAAAAACAATCGGATTGCTTTACTGTTTACTGTTACTATCTGTTATAATGGCGAACATATCGGATGTGTGTCTAACGTTACCTCTGAGTGCAGGTGAGGACACATTCGAGCTGATTTCGGTACGATTGGAACTGGAGTCGGTGGAGAAGCAGATTCGTGTTCTGCTGGAGAAGCAAGCCGAGCTGCGAGATCGGCGATCAGCGCTTGAAACATCACGCGCCGATGCTCACAAGTCAGTGGTTAGTAACTTTGTGACTTTGACTCCGACTTCGTCTACTCCGTGCGTTTCTCTGCCCAGGAGGACGCGATCATCTCTGCCTTCAATCACTCCTGCACCCTGGGTCACGACACGAGCCAGGACCAGAGCAAGAACCTCTCCGCCCCTCCCGGTCTTCGAGATCTCCACCCGGAACCGCTTCTCCCCTCTTCGCGAGTCGGAACGCGACGACGCCGTGATCATCGGCACTTCCATGGTCCGCCATGTCCGTGCTACCTCGGGTAAAGGTAAGGTGCGCACTCACTGCTTTCCTGGTGCTCGTGTTCTTGATGTCGCTGCGCAGGTTCCCGAGATCCTGAACGGTGACGAGCGCGTCGGAGCTGTCGTGCTGCACGCGGGGACGAATGACATCAGGCTGCGGCAGACGGAGGTTCTGAAGAAGGACTACAGGAGCCTGATCGAGACGATACGCAGCACATCGCCTAGAGCAACGATCGTCATGTCTGGACCGCTTCCCACTTACCGACTTGGACAAGAAAGGTTCAGTAGATTATTTGCTTTAAATGAATGGTTAATGTCATGGTGTAATGAACAGAAACTGCTCTTTGTAAATAATTGGAATCTGTTTTGGGAGCGACCTAGGCTCTTCCGTCCTGATGGTCTGCACCCCAGCAGAGTCAGAGCGGCTGTTCTGTCGGACAACATCTCCAAGACGCTACACACCATCTGACTAGTAAGTCAAAGTCCAAATCATAGTCTTTGCTGTCCCAACTTAATTGATATAAGTACCAATGTAGAACATTATATAGAAACTGTGTCTGTTCCTCGCTTAGTGAAGCCAAACAACAAATCTACTGTAAGATCTAGCAAGAATATTATTGTAATTAAACCAGAAAATCTAAATATCAGTGAACAAAAACAATTTCTAAAGCTAGGTCTTCTAAACATTAGATCGCTCACACCTAAGGCGGTTATTGTAAATGAAATGGTCACAGATAATAATTTCGATGTTCTGTGCCTTACTGAAACCTGGCTTAAACCAAATGATTATTTCGGTCTAAATGAGTCTACTCCACCAGGATACTGTTATAAGCATGAGCCCCGTCTGATCGGTCGTGGCGGCGGTGTTGCAACAATCTATAGAGATATTCTTAATGTTACTCAGAAAACTTGTCATAGGTTTAATTCGTTTGAAGTACTTGTGCTAAATGTTACGCTCTTAGATGTAAGAAAGAAATCCTTATTATCTCTAGCCTTGGCTACCGTATATAGACCTCCAGGGCCATATACTGATTTCCTAAAAGATTTTGCAGACTTTCTCTCAGACCTATTGGTCAATGTCGATAAAGCAATAATTATTGGCGACTTTAACATACACGTAGATAATACAAATGATGCGTTAGGGGCTGCGTTTACAGATCTATTAAACTCTTTTGGGGTGAAGCAAAACGTCAGTGGTCCCACTCATCGTCTAAATCAGAGGTCCCCAACCCCCGGGTCGCGGACCGGTACCGGTCCGTGGCTCATTTGGTACCGGGCCGCACAGAAAGAATAAATAACTTACATTATTTCTGTTTTATTTATTCACACATTTACCTGTTCAAATATCGTGTCTTTTGCGCGCTCAAGTTTATTATTTCAAATGTAGGCGCGCGGTATGCGCACTCATAATGGAACCGACGCTCTCGTTTTCTCAAAGCGAGTCCGCGCCGAAAAAACATCTAAACTTTTTCAGAATGCCTCAAGCGCACTATAGGTCACGTGACAAGAACCAACCAATCATCTTCAACACTGTAAACTGCTGCACTAGTTACTAGTAAAAAATATTTTTACTAAAAATATTAATGCTCACAACTGATTCCTTGTTAAATCCATCATTGTTTATCCAGAATTGTTCTATATTCTATATATAAATGTGTATGTGTTTGCTATTTCTGGCGTTTTATGACCACTTCAGTTATAGTCTAACCTCAGACAAATGCAGAGCCGTTGCGGAGGAGAGTTTCACGGCAGAAGCTCTGTTTACTGATGCTTGGGCCAACTTTTCTTAAAATAATCAAACTGGTCCTTGTCCACTCTGAAATAGGCTTTGGACCTCCCATTGTCTAGGCGGAGCTCCTGAATCAGCTGGTGAAATTACCCATGGTTTTTGTAGTATTGGGTGCACCCAAACACTGCACATCTTCTTAGTAAATAAATCTTGTAACAGAGTTACAGCAAGGGTTTTTCGGTGGTGGAAATCCATTGCTGAAATTTCCTTGCTGTAACGGAGAGCGCAGCTGATGGTTGCTTAGCAACGACAGACGCCTCCGGAGCGCAACCTTGCGCCTAGCGTTTTCTACGCATTTTAGGCGCTATATTTAGGCGCACCTTAAAGGCCGGTCCATGAAAATATTGTCTGATATTAAACCGGTCCGTGGCGCAAAAAAGGTTGGGGACCGCTGGTCTAAATCATACACTAGATTTAATTATTTCATATGGAACCGATCCAACCGATATAGATATTATACCGCAAAGTGACGATCTCACTGATCATTACATGGTAACATGCATAATACGCACTGCTGAAATTTGTCATGTTGCACCACGTTATAGACCAGGCAGAACAATCCTTCCAACCACTATAGATAGATTCTCAAATAGCTTACCTGATCTATCTCAGCTGCTCAGTAAACCCAAACAAACAGATGAACTAGAGGAAATGACTAGCAGTATGAGCAACATTTTCTCTAGTACACTAGATATTGTTGCACCAATTAGATTAAAAAAGGTTAGAGAGAAAACTAAAACACCATGGTACAACAGTGCTACGCATGCTATCAAGAGAGAAACTCGTAACTTAGAGCGTAAATGGAAACGAACTAATTTAGAGGTCTTCAGAATCGCGTGGAAAGACAGTATGTCACGTTATAAAAGGGCTCTAAAATCAGCCAGGGCTGAGCATATCCGCAAACTAATTGAAAATAACCAAAATAATCCAAGGTTTTTATTTAACACCGTGGCTAGACTAACAAATAATCAGACATCTCCAGAGCAAAATATTCCGTTACAATATAGTAGTAATGATTTTATGAATTACTTCAATGAGAAAATAGAAAGCATCCGAAACACAATTGTAAATGTACAATCCTCTATGGTGTCTTATGACTCGGCCTCAATTATGGCCCCTCTAGATTAACTACACCGCTTTACAACTATAGGACAGGAAGAACTAAATAAACTTATCATTGCATCTAAACCAACAACATGTTTATTAGATCCAATACCCACTAAACTACTTAAAGAAGTGTTACCTGTAGTGGAAGAGCCTCTTCTCAATATTATTAACTCGTCTTTATTTTTAGGTCACGTTCCAAAAATATTCAAGCTGGCAGTAATAAAACCTCTCATTAACCCTCTGAGGTCTGAGCTGTTTTGGGGCTCTTTCGGTGTTTTGGTATGCCCTGACATTTGTGCTTATTTCAGCTACTTAAAACATACCATTTGCCAACATATAAATTTGCTGTATTCAGCACAAACTCTGCTACAATAATATGTGAGCAAAATTGATGTACTTGTTTGCATTTTATAGAAAAAAAAATAATATGCGTGGTTAGTACGTTTTGGGAAAAAAAATGTCACTGCAATAAGGCCATTTAACACATAATGAATAGTTGTCCACAATACTTTTGAGTTACTATTCTTGTAGGCTAGAATTTTTACTTCAAAATGAAGTGAAAATCATTCTGACCACTCTTTCAGAAACATCAATATAACGATTTGAATTTCTTACATCAGTTTTTGGGTCAGCAGTGCTGTATGCGTGGGAGTGTTAATGCCCATGAATATTAATGTGATTTACACCTGGGAAGACTAAAGACACTCCCCCAATGGCTAATGCCCCATCAAGGTGCTTTGAGGCAGCCTGAACAAAGAATGATTCACTGGTGAACAAAAAGTTAAAAAGAACAGCATTTATTCAAAATAGAATTTACGTTCTTTCCTAAGAATGTAAAGACTTAAAGTCATTACTATCACTTAACACATCCTTTCAAAAAAACAAACATAAAAATACCAAACTTGTTTTTTTTGTAAAAAAAAAATATTTTTATTCAAAGAATACTAAAAAAAAACTACCGCAGGTTTAAAAAACTGTTTGAATAGACTCATGGGCGAATGCGAGTCTACAGAGCTCAGTTGCGGTCCAGTTTCCCGTGCAGGAAGAAATCGCAGTGTCTGTGGAACCATGTCAACATCGGTCTCTGTTTTCCATGACAGCGTGGACTGCATGTTGCTCGTCTGCTTGTTTGCCTTGGCTCTCTTCGGAACTGGTGCTTGGACATTGTCACATCTGTTATAAAAAAAGAAGAAAGAAAAAGTGTGAGCATGCTGATAAGACAATCAAAGAAACTGTATTATTATCATTATCAATCACTAATTACCATGGATTTAAAAAAGACATATTTGTAATTTCACACAAGAATGGGAACTTTTACATTATGACGATGTAAACACAATTAGGCTACATTTCATCTGTAAAATATTACGTCTATGCACTTACTCAGTATTATTCTCGATCGCACTGAGAACTGAACGACACCTGCGTGTCCCTCTGCGAGGTGCTGGAGAAGGAGAACGTGATGCAGCCAATTTCCTAAAAAACAAAACAAAATAACTGTTAGCATACATTATGTATACAACAGAGTTATTGAATATTCTGTACTGAATATGCATCTGTTACTGAATATTCTATATAGGTATTATTGTTTTTTTTGTATTATGTTTTGTTATTGAGTGTTAAAGCTGCCGTGACAATATAATTTCCTGCAAAGGATCAATAAAGTATCAATAACAACAACAACATCTGTTGATGGCCCATATAGAATGCATGCTGATAACACAATCAAAAAAACTGTATTATTATTACGCTTATCAATCACTAATTACCATGGATTAATTTCACACAATAATAGGAACTTTTACATTATGACGATGTAAACGATATTACGTCTATGCACTTACTCAGTATTATTCTCGATCGCACTGAGAACTGAACGAGACCTGCGTGTCCCTCTGCGAGGTGCTGGAGAAGGAGAGCATGATGCCACATTCCTAAAAACAAAACAAAATAACTGTTAGCATACATTATGTATACAACAGAGTATCTGTTGATGGCCCATATAGAACGCACGCATTTATTATGTACACTCAATGAACGGATCGTTCGCGATCGACACATCGCTACATTTCAAACATTTACACCTGTATTCACAGTGCATAAGGCAGTAAGCATGATAATTAGTGTCATAGGCTAACTAAAACTGAACATTTGCGAGTATCTATGGCCCATATAGACAGCACGCATTTAGGGATAGGCTACACAATGAACGGATTGTTCGCGAACGAACGACACATCACTAACTTACATTTCAAACATTACACCTGTATTCACAAACAAGTATTTACGCATGATAAAGTGTCATAGGCTAAACAAAACTGAACATTTATATATAACATATTGTATTTAGACAGAATCTATCACGTTTTTACCAGAGTCTGAAATATCACATATAACCTAGCAGTTATTCCCCAAAAAATGCATTACACATAGGCTAAGGCAGTAGGCTATTTTAGCATGATAAGTCATGGGCTAACCAAAACTGAACATTTATATATAAAATATATTGTATTTAGACAGTATCACGTATTTTACCGGAGTCTGAAATATATTTATCTCAATCACATAACCTAGAAGTTATTCTCGAACAAAATGCACTACACATAAGGCAGTAGGCTATTTAGCATGATAATCAGTGTCATAAACTAATCAAAACTGAGTGAAAAATATGTATGCTATATACAAATATGTTCAGAGAATATCACATTTAAAAAGTTTACACGAGCATACAATGTTAGGGATATTGTGAGGTATTTCCTATGTCAAAAGCTAGCCAAAACTAGGCAAAATATAAAATTCATTTGAGCTCTATATGATAAGAAAACGAATTATAACACTAAAAAACTTACTCCGAACTTCTATCCTCGGTTGGATCAATTCGTTCTTGAAAATGCAGCCTTTTCGTCGTCCGAATTGCAATCTTCCTCTGAAGAAAATGTGAATTCGTCATCACTGTCCAGAATCATCTGAAGGGCCTCTCTGTCGGAGTAGCGTGCTGCTGCCATCCTCCAAACGCGATGAACTAACAGTGAATGATCTGATGAAGAAGCTTCATGTTTTTGTGGCTTGATCGCGGGGCGTGCCGCGTGTGCGATGCATAGATCACCTATTTTACCATGTGAAAAGCGCTGGGGGCGTGGCGATCTCAGCTGATTACTGATAATGAGGGGAGAACGAAACAACTGTAACTCTCCTTGGTTTCAAACGGATTACATAAACTGGAAATATAATTTTTTTTAGTAGCTTACTTCATTTAAAAGAAGAGAATCTCAGCTTCATAAAGAGACATCTCTCGTATCTCTGTGACAAGTATTAACAGAGTTACAGTTATTTTTCCGGACGCGTTTCAGAATGGACTTCACTGACGGAGAGAAGGTAAAACGCGCATCATGTTTATTATTCTTTATTTGACGAAAAGCACAACACTTTGTTTTTATTGTGAGTACCCTAAAAAAAATAGAAACTAAACAGGATCTAATGATGTACAACACTTAAATGTAAGATAAAAATCAACAGAGTAATTTGAGTCTCTTTTGCACTGATAAGGAAAAAAGTGAGCTCATCACGCCCGCGTGACGGCCGACCTCAGAGGGTTAAGAAACCGCAATTAGATCCAAATAACCTAGCAAATTACAGACCCATCTCAAATCTTCCATTTATGTCTAAAATACTAGAAAAAATTGTGTCCGCTCAATTGTGCTCTTTCTTGCAAGAAAATTATATCTACGAAAAATTTCAGTCGGGATTCAGACCGCATCATAGCACAGAAACTGCGCTAGTTAAAATTACAAATGATTTACTCTTAGCCTCTGACCAAGGCTGTATCTCAATACTAGTTCTACTTGATCTTAGTGCTGCGTTCGACACTATAGATCATAAAATACTCTTAGATCGACTACAAAACTACACTGGTGTTCAGGGACAGGCATTAAGCTGGTTTAGATCGTACTTATCAGACCGTTACCATTTCGTCTGTTTAAATGGGGAAAAATCAAAGATAACATCAGTAGACTATGGAGTGCCGCAAGGATCTGTCCTAGGCCCTCTGCTATTCTCAATATATATGCTGCCACTTGGTAATATTATAAGAAAACATGGAATTAGTTTTCACTGTTATGCTGATGACACTCAATTATATATCTCATCACGACCAGATGAAAACACTAACTTATCTAACTTGACAAAGTGTCTAAAAGATATAAAATGCTGGATGACGTGTAATTTCCTGCTATTAAATTCAGATAAAACGGAGGTATTACTTATTGGTCCAAAAAACTACCCACAAAATCCCTTACAATACAACTTTAATTTAGAAGGATGTCCTGTTACTTTATCCACTACAGTAAAAGACCCGGGTGTTATACTAGACCGCAACTTGACTTTCGAAAATCATATATCATATGTTACAAGAACAGCCTTTTTCCACCTTAGAAAAATTGCTAAGCTACGTAACATGCTATCTGTTTCAGATGCAGAAAAGTTAGTTCATGCATTCATGACCTCGAGACTAGATTACTGTAATGCTTTATTAGCTGGTTGTCCTGCATCCTCAATAAACAAACTACAGTTAGTGCAAAATGCAGCCGCTAGAGTTCTTACTAGATCAAGAAAATATGATCATATAACACCAATTTTATCATCTCTACACTGGTTACATATTCTGCCCTACAAAGGCTAAGTGCAGTAACTACGCAAACAAAGAAACTAACAAAAAGGCCTTTAAAGTTTTTATACCAGCCAGTCAAACATGTTATGGGTAGATTAGTGGTAATACATCTCCGAAACGAGACATTATTTAACCCAGATATTTTTTCACAAGACAGAACACATGTCATAAAGCCCATTACAAGTCTTAACTTATTTTTGACCAAATGTGTAGTTACTGCGCTTTGCCTTTGTAGGGCAGTATTAAGTTCCGTATCAATTACAAAGTATTACTATTGACTTATAAAGCTCTAAATGGTTTAGCTCCTGTGTATTTAACAGACCTTCTATCGATCTAACAATCCATCGCGCTCTTTAAGATCACAAAATTCGAGGCTTCTGGTCGTTCCTAGGATATCTAAGTCTACTAAAGGAGGGAGGGCGTTCTCACATTTATCTCCTAAACTCTGGAATAGCCTTCCTGATATTGTTCGAGACTCAGACTCGCTGTCCCAGTTTAAAACTAGATTAAAGACGCATCTCTTTAACCAAGCATTCACTTAATGCTTACCTTTTATACTGCTTCTGAATCAGTTCGAATGCATTAACATTATGAACATCAGCTATGCTAATTATTTCCCATCTGTCTTTCTGCTGTTATCTCGGGACGCTAGTCCCGAGGTAAATAGCGTTCGTCAGCTCCAGTTTGTATCCAGCCTCTCACGAAGACTTCAGATGCCCCAACACCTGTGGAGAGATGACTAAACGCCGGTGGAGAGACGACTAAACGCCTGTGGAGAGACGACTCGACGCCTGTGAAGAGACGATTAAACACCGGCGATATGTTATGCCTAAATTTATACATGATTAACTAACTGTATTTTTCTTTGTACATTTCTGAAATGCACTTTCTGTAAAGCTGCTTTGAGACAATGTGTATTGTGAAAAGCGCTATACAAATAAACTTGAATTGAATTGAATTCACTGTATAATGACAAAACGGCAAAATTCTGTAAAAAAATACAGACCATTACCTGTAAATTTACTTTTTTTTTTACAGTGTATATTTGGGTGGATCCTAGCACACTGGGGCCTGAGTAGTGAGATTTGAGGCCAATTTGGTTTGGAAATTTGTTTTCTCTGAACTTTATTATCTATGTAATGAGCCTTTGTAACCTTTAAATGTTGTTTTTCTGTGTCACTCATTAATCTCTGGACTTTCTTTTATGGAACCTCAGTGGATGAATCAGCTGTTATTTTACTAGGACTGGAAAGCCTAAACTGCACCCGAGCCTTCCTGTTCTGATAGGAGCCAAACATCCTTTGCACTCAGGTTTTGCTTTCAAACTAAACTTTTTTATTGTTGCCATGTTAAATTATTATTGGGGCACTCACTAATGTAATTGTCATTTAATACAGTTGGGTAAGGGGAATTGCTGTTGCTCTCCTCCTCTATTAGCTTTGGATTCTTTTGCAAACATATCAAGGTGCTGGAGATTCATCATCATTTGCTAGAAAATTATGATTTCAGGATATTTTTGAATTTTACCCAAAAGCCATTTCTTCTTGGTTCTTTGTTTTGGACAGCTAAGAGTTACATGTGGAGGAGTAATCATACATTTTTATTTTATTCAGTAGCCATCGTGCCCTGTCTCTAAATCCCATGAGGCATCATTAAAATCTTGAAAGTATGTAATTTTTTGCCTGTACGAAAGCACAAAAATACCATAATATATTTGCAGATATTTAGGAAATATTAAAAGGGAGGTCAGGTATTTTGAATTTGGATTGCAGTACCCATTTCAACCACTAGTCAATATTACATACTGCACCTTTAAAGGCACAATATGTAGTATTAGGTGTCTATGTGTATGGTGTGTATACGTAAGAGTAACCTCTTCAAAACAATAACAAAATTGTAGATTGATGACTCAGTGAATGAGCGTGGAATCATGGAACTTGTTGTCATGCCGATAGATCTAATAATGTTTATGGGGAAATAATGTTTATAAATGAGTGAATGCATTCATGTTTTTTAACATGAGAATGATATGAAGCAGGGCGCGATTGCTAATGAGAGAACTAGTAAGTTCTTACTATTGCTAGTAAGAGAACAACATAAGAATATCATACTGATCATATTCTAACATTTCATCATATTGAGCTATATAACATTGATTCGTTTTATGTACATTTGCTCACCTGTCTAATAAAGCACATGCAAGAATGGTGTCAAGTTGAAGTTTGTCCCGAAGCTCTTAGCATCTTGAAAACGCCATGCTTATTTTATATCTCCTTTTGTCCCAAAGTCTGATTGCCATGGTCCATTATGTTTGAACGAAAGCTAGACATTACACAGTTGTCCACGTCTGTTGCCATGGATACTATGGCAGTACAAGCGGAAACCAGGGATAACACAGATATTGGTTTATTGACAGGTGACAAGGGACAAGGGACTGGCACTATTTAAAATTTTGAATTTCTCTGAATTTACAAATTCTTGGAAACATTTAGGATAATGTAAGTACACAATTGAACAAAATATATAACACTGTGGAAGTGTTTTTTTCAAAAATCAAAATTCAAAAATCTTACATATATTTACAGTCACCCCTAGTGACATATCTTCCTTTGTTCTGTATCCCCGCCACTCATCTGTCTCTATGGTTACTGTCATTTAGTTCATCATCTGTGCCACCTGGTTTCTGTTAATGTGTTCATCAGTGTCTGTATTTAGTTATTTTCAGTTCAGCCAGTCTTTGTCTGTTCTCAGTCTTGTGTGTGTGTGTGTGTGTGTGTGTGTGTGTGTGTGTGTGTGTGGTGTGTGTGTGTGTGTGTGTGTGTGTGTTGTGTGTGTGTGTGTGTGTGTGTGTGTGTGTGTGTGTGTGTGTGTGTGTGTATGTGTATGTGTATGTGTATGTGTGTGTGTGTGTGTGTGTGTGTGTGTGTGTGTGTGTGTGTGTGTGTGTTCATCCTGCCTGTCTGTACCCATTGGAATTCTGATTAATAGTAAAAGTTTGAATTTGTAGCATTTTGTCCTTCTGTACAGATACCACAATAAAATATTACTCCAGCAAAGTTATAATCAGGCCTATTCATTTTCAAAATTACCTTAGTAAAAGTACAAAGGTAATTAATTTTTAAAGTACTAAAAAGCACAGATTTTTTTTCTAGCCAGTTTTAGTCATTCTTCAGCCCTAATAAGAAAGACAAGTGCAGACATATACCTATAGGATATATTGATCTGCAAATCACTTTTTATTTCATTAGCAAAACCTATCATAATGTATATTACATTCATCGTTTTTTTTTTTCACAGTACGTTTGATTTGAGTCAGAAGTAAGTATGTGGTAATTCTTTATTAATTATGAATAGGTTCCCTATATTTCGAATTCGAATCTTTGGTGATTGTGCTAAGGATGACTTTGTGGCATTATACTCTAGCTGTTCAGCTGTGGAACAAGTTACTGTTCCATCACTGAGTTCCTTGGATGCTGAAGATCACTTGAATCTTTTTAACTCTATCTGCTCCAATGTTTTAAATGCTGTTGCTCCAATCAGGGTAAAGAAAAAGAAATGTAATCATGTTTCAAAACCATGGCTTAATGATAATGTTCGTTCACTCAGACAGACCTGTAGAAGGGCTGAACGTAGGTGGAATAAGGACAGACTTCATGTTTCTTATGAAATATTAAAAAATTCCCTTGCTGCATTTCAGCAAGCTGCTAAAGCTGCTAAAAATCACTATTTTTCTGAGCAGATTAAAATCAACAGTAACAGGCCCAATGTTTTATTTTCAATAATTGATTCTGCTCTAAATCCCACTAGAAACCAACTCCCAGAGATTTCTGATTCTCTCTGCGAAGATTTTGCATCTTACTTTAGTGAGAAGATCTCAATCATTAGATCTCAACTGTCACTGTCTACCTATATGCCACTTGAAGTTCCTATATGCTCTTATACATGGTCTGTCTTTGAACCTGTTTCGCTTGACTCTCTGGTTGAGATTGTTTCAACGTTAAAAACTACTAGCTGCTTTCAAGATGTGATTCCTACAAAATTTTTTAAGCAGGTTCTATGTGCTATCGGCTCGGATTTGTTGTCTTTCATCAACAAATGTCTCTGTACTGGGGCTGTTCCTAACAGCCTGAAACACGCCTCGGTCCTGCCGAAACTTAAGAGATCTAGTTTGGATCCAGCAATTCTAAGCAACTATCGCCCAATCTCAAATTTACCTTTTATTTCAAAAATTTTAGAAAAAGTGGTTTTGAGCCAACTCCAGTCTTTCTTAACTAATAGTCAGATTTACGAGAAATTTCAGTCCGGTTTTAAACTACGCCACAGTACCGAATCTGCACTTCTGCGTGTCATGAATGACATTTTGCTCAATACTGATACAGGGCAATCTGTGGCTCTGGTCCTGCTGGACCTCAGCTCTGCTTTTGACCTTGTCGACCATGATATTTTAATCTCTCGCCTTGAAGTATCCACAGGTCTTAGGGGCAGGGTGTTGGAGTGGTTACGCTCATACTTGCTTAACAGAAGTTATTCTGTTCGTATCGGGAAACAGTGCTCATCTAAAATGAAACTTGGGTCCGGCGTTCCGCAGGGTTCCATCCTTGGGCCAGAATTATTTAATCTGTATATGTTACCTCTGGGTTCTATTTTAACTAAGCATGGGGTTTCTTATCACCTATATGCTGACGATACTCAAATTTACTTGCCCCTAAAACGTAATGACAAGTCTGCCTTAAAGCCACTTCTGGACTGCATTGATGAATTGAAACTATGGCTTTCTGATAACTTCTTGAGTTTAAATGAAAACAAGACAGAAATTATCCTTTTTGGCCCCAGTGATCGCAGTACACATGTTTGTGACCTTCAAACATTGTCATCTTACAGTACCACCTGTACTCGTAATCTGGGGGTCTGGATTGATAACAATATTAACCTTGAAAAGCAGATAAGTGCTGTGGTAAAATCCTGCTTTTTTCATCTTCGTCTCTTAGCTAAGGTTAAGCCGTTTTTGTCTGGTAAACACTTCGAGATAGCCATGCATGCATTTATAACATCCAGATTGGACTATTGTAATTCTTTATATATTGGAGTTACTCAGAAACATATCTCCCGGCTACAATTAGTCCAAAATGCAGCTGCACGCCTCCTCAAAGGAAAACGTAAATTTGAACATATTACTCCGGTTCTGATCTCGCTACATTGGCTACCGATTAAATTTCGAATAGATTTTAAAGTTTTGCTTTTTGTTTTTAAATCTTTACAAAATATAGCTCCCCAGTATCTATCTGAACTGCTTCACCCAAAAATGAAGTCAAGATCACTAAGATCGGGGGAATCAAACTTACTTTCTGTCCCCAGGACCAGATTAAAAAACAGGGGCGATCGTGCTTTCGCAGTTTATGGTCCGAAATTATGGAATAGCCTACCCACAAATATCAGATCTGCCCAAACTCTGACATCTTTTAAAGCTTCTCTGAAAACGCACCTTTTTTCTCTTGCTTTTAACGTACCTTGATGTGTCTGTCTTTCTTCCTTGATGTGTATCTGTTTGTTATGTGCATGTTTTTGTCTACCTTTAATTTTACTGCTTTGTTAAGCACTTTGGTCAACGCTAGTTGTTTTAAATGTGCTATACAAATAAAATTGTATTGTATTGTATTGTATTGTATATTTTCACTTTAGAATACTGTTTCAGGTTCTAAGTAATTCCTGAAGAATTATCTAATAATTCTTTATTAATTCACAATTAATTTCCTTATATTTCAGCCCGTTCTCACCCCAAGGCGTCATATAGGTGACCAGTGCCGATCCTGACCTCCCTGGGGCCCTAAGCAAAATTCTGCTAAGGGGCCCTCTACCTGACCCGTGACGCCGTGAGATATGTAAACCATTTGCCATTGCCACAGTCACACCTGACACTTCAGTGCTCCCAATACAATCCTCCCTCCTTTAAACAAAACAGTCAAAGAATAAGTACAACAATATAGAACAGAATGATATTTACTGAATAGAGTATTTTCTATAGAATATTAAGATAACTAGTGAATATTGTGATGCAGATATCAATAATCCCTGTGAGTGAATGACATCATTGATATCAAGAATTAACTTTTGTACAAGTGAACATGTAATTCCTGATATCAAAAATAGACATTGGTAGATAAAATGTAACTAAGGGGCCCTACTAGTAAAAATAATCAAGAATTCACATTGCAAATAGTAAAAAAAAAAAAAAAATTATTATTGATATCAAAAATGCATAAACTGTGAATGAATAAAAGCTAAAATGGCTTGCCATAGCATGTTAAAGTTTTTTTTATTATGCATGTTGAAGCAATTCTTGATTTATGGTTATTATTTACTGAGGGATGTGCATCCATATTGACCAGTATGTCCAGCTAATCAACATTTTAAATTCAATATAGCCCATAAATCAAAGTCAATCAATGTCAAATTGCCAATACATTGCTTTTCATCTTGCATAATTAGTGCAGTTGTTTAGAGTTTTTACTACACATTAACTGAGACTATAATCAGTGTCTTGTTTTAAAAGTGTGTATAATGTGTACTTTGATGAGGAGTGCCATAATTCACGCCCATATATTGTAAAGTATGTCTGGTCTCCACATATATTTCTGCTTGAAAAATGCGCGTTTCATTTCGTGCACGCGCATATGAATGCATGATAACACACGCGACGCGGTTATCTTTTCCGAGCCGTTGCACTTTAAAAAACACAATAGAAATGCACATAAACTTAACTTTACTTTGCTGACATCAAACTTGTGAACACAAGTTGAGAACACAAGTTTACCTGATTGTTGTTCCCGCAACAACAATTCTCTCTCTCTCTCTCTCTCTCTCTCTCTCTCTCTCTCTCTCTCTCTCTCTCTCTCTCTCTCTCTCCTCTCTCTCTCTCTCTCTCTCTCTCTCTCTCTCTTTTTGTGACCAGAAGGATAGTTTCGCTTAATTTTGTCATTGATGTTGTAAACATTAATTGACGCGCTATGACACGAGGGGGAGGCGGGGCCTTGAGTAATTTGCGGGGCCCTACGCAGCTTGCGTAGTGAGCGTATAGGGCGGATCGGCTCTGTAGGTGACGCTCTTTTGACATTCGTCAAAAACTGACGCATATAATGGCACCCTTTAGCGTCAATATGAGACGCGCACCCAAGGCGTCAAATGGGTGACGCTTTTGACATTTCGTCTAAATACATCCAAGGCGTCATAACCCTAACGCTACCCCAGACCTGAACCTACCCGTCTCATATTGACGCGGGTGCCATGTGCGTCAGTTTTTGACGAATGTCAAAATATTCATTAATATTCAAATATTGAGAATGCGTTGTTTTCACTTTGTTTCAGGTTATCAGTTGCCTAATTCCTGAAAAATTATCTAATAATTTTTTATTAATTCACAATTAATTTCCTTATATTTTCACTTTAGAATACTGTTTCAGGTTCTATATATTGCTAATATATGTTGCTAATATCACAACAGATCATCAAAAGTGCACTTTTTTCAAACATTTCATCATGTTTTCAATTGTGTTAGTACAATTCACAAAATCACAAAGTATCCTTTTCACAACACAAAATAAGTGTTTCATCTACATTATTGTTTCATTCACAGTAACTGCCTTTCATAAAGCTCTTGCTATCAAACTTTTGATTTGCATCTCTTTTTGTTCAGTTCAATACATTTGTCTATTATTTAATCCAACTGATCTTAATGGTTAATCAATTAATCATTTGGTACAACAATAGATTTCTATACAAATGAAACTCGAAAAATCAGAATATCGTGCAAAAGTTCATGTATTTCAGTAATTCAGTTTTTTTCAGTCGCTAACAAGCATTTGTCCAACCAGTTGTCACATTTTCAAAACTCTAAACACAATTAGCACAGCCTCTGTCTTTTGTGGCCATACCATTCACACATTTCATGTCGTTTTCACACAATATGCAGTCAGTGAACACATTTCCACAATGCTTACATTTTCTTAACAGACAAGCTATACCTCCCAACAAAATAATGGATTGTTTTTGTAGTATTTACGAATGTTAACACACACCATCCCACAATAGTAAAAACAATATTCCAAACCTTAGATTCAGTATAAAAACTTCTTCTTCTGCAATGATATCAGTTAAAAAACAATATATTTATATATTTCAGCTGAAAATAATCAAACAATTGAATAATTGACACACAGCTTATTTGGGTAAACTGGGCCAACCACAACTGATTCCAGTCTGGCTCAGTCTCAGTGGCAGGGGTTATTTTTTTCTATTACATTGACACTTATACAGTAAAAGGAGGACTTTGAGGAGTGATGTTTTTGGAAACAGAAACAGAAAGACAAACACTGTATGGACGAGAGCAGGCCCAGTGAGAGATGCAGTGAGAGATGCAGGAGCAGTGAGAGATGCAGTGAGAGATAGAGGTGCAGTGAGAGATGCAGTGAGAGATAGAGGTGCAGTGAGAGATGCAGTGAGAGGTGCAGTGAGAGGTGCTGTGAGAGATGCAGTGAGAGATAGAGGTGCAGTGAGAGATAGAGGTGCAGTGAGAGATAGAGGTGCAGTGAGAGATGCAGTGAGAGATGCAGTGAGAGATGCAGTGAGAGATGCAGGAGCAGTGAGAGATGCAGTGAGAGATGCAGTGAGAGATGCAGGAGCAGTGAGAGATGCAGTGAGAGACAGAGGTGCAGTGAGAGATGCAGTGAGAGGTGCAGTGAGAGGTGCAGTGAGAGGTGCAGTGAGAGGTGCAATACCAAGCGGTTTTATCCCAGGTGCATCGCCTTGGATAATACCAGATGTGATGTTGATGAAAACATGTGGCCTAACCCTGAAGATCGCAGAGATTAGATACAGTAATTTTGTGATTTTTTTGTTTTTTTGTTTGTTTGTTTTTTGTGATATTTTGTTCACTGTAAGCAATACTGTAAAAAATTCTGTTCTATCATACCGTGTTTCTACTGCAGCTCCTGTAGTAAACAGTAAAGGAGGTTAGATTGCTTTTGCTTTAAAAGATTGCTTTTGAATGTGAACATTACTGTACATGTGGACATACAATTCCCAACCAAGAAATATAGTGTAAAAACGGTGGATTGCATGTTTTGCATGCAAATACCTATAAAACCGAAACATAAAAGTCTAGTTCTCTTACGAGAGGTTCTCTCGTATTGCGTAAGCTAGCTTACGCTACGGGAAAGATTCCATCTTTCTGAGAAATTGAAGCCAAAAAATTATCCTATAATTTTGTATCCATTGTCAACGCAGTTCAGCTGCAGCAGACCATGATAGGGCTAGCTAGCCGCTCATTGGTTTGCTCACTGAGAACTGCTTAAGCCTATGAGGGAGCGCGAGTGAACCCGCGACCAATGAGAGTCTGACTCGCTCTCATTACGTCACCGCCCGCCGAAACGGGTGTGGACGAGACTATAAATACCCCGAAATAGGCTGAATAATCTGATTTTTTCATCCTTCAGCGACGTCCTGCCCGAGCTGCACGCTGAGCTCTCAAAGTCCTGGAATGCCCCGCTCTCTGCCAGGTCTAGCTCTGATTCTTCCACCCCGCTCCGCGTTGTGGACGGAGCCGCAGAGAAGGGCTACCTCACCATCCCGCCTGTTGAACACTTGGTCGCCGCACACTTATGCCCGCCCTCTGCTAGATGGCGCTCATCACCTGTGCTTCCCTCAAAAGCCTGCAGAGCGACTTCAAGTTTTCACGGCCGCGCATATTCAGCCGCCGGCCAGGCAGCATCTGCACTCCACTCAATGTCCGTGCTGCAAATTCTGCAAGGCGATTTGCTGCGTGAGTGGGATGAGAGCGGAAAGAACCCCCCTTCTGTCGCGGATTTGAGGAGCGCCACGGACCTTGCCCTTCGCGCCACAAAGTCTGCTGCTCTAGCCCTGGGGAAATGCATGGCCGCCATCTGCGTGTCTGAGAGACACCTATGGCTCACTCTCGCCGACATGGGTGATTCCGAGCGCGCCGCTTTTCTCAACGCCCCGCTCTCTCCAGCCGGCCTCTTCGGATCTGCTGTCACGGGTATCGTCGACCGCTTCTCCGAAGTGCAGAAAGCTTCGCAGGCCATGAACCTCTTCCTGCCTCGTCGCGCTAGCTCCTCTGCAGGCCGCCCACGTGATCAGCCTCCTGCACGAGCCCCACCCCAGCGCACAGCTCAGCACAACCAGACTGCTCAGCGACGCCAGGGCGGCCGCCCGCGTTCCCGCTCTGACAGCCGTCACAGGCCGCCGCCTCCTCGGGGGCCTCGGCCTAGAATCACGCTGAAACCTGAGCAACCAAAGTCTGCCTAGCACAGCTGAGAAGAAAAAGACGGCGCTCTCCCGCTGCGGCCGGACCGCCGTCAAAGATTTGCCCTCTGTTAGTCCCCGCCCAGGCGGTTACTACAGCAGTGTTTTCTGCCATAACCAAGCCGGTCTCCCTTCCCGCTTGCATGAGCACAAACGCCGTTTTTACGGCGACCCAGAGAAATCTCGAAAAGAGCATAAAAGCCTCTTGTGTATGAAATGTGCCCACAACACTGTGTTGTGGGCACACGCGCTCAGGCGTTTTCTCCCGTGCATTCAGGGCCACCACATGCTGATCCGTTCGGACAATATGGCCGTGGTCTCCTATCTAAACCGTCAGGGCGGAGTCAGATCCAGGAATCTTTTCCAGCTGACAGAACGCATCCTAGTTTGGTCTCAGTGTCACCTGCTCTCGCTCAGAGCGACGCACGTGCCGGGACAGCTGAACGACGGTCCAGACAGCCTGTCCAGGAACCCCATTCCCCCCGGGGAATGGTCCCTGCATCCTCTTACAGTCCAGAAACTGTGGCGTCTATTCGGCAGAGCAGAGGTGGACCTCTTCGCCTCGGCGGAGAACACCCACTGCCCAATATTTTTCTCAAGGAGCAAGGACGCGCTAGCCCAAATCTGGCCCAGCCGCCCGCTTTATGCTTTCCCTCCGGTCTCTCTGCTACCACAGGTGCTTCAGAGAATCAGAGAAGCGCAGCACTCGGTGCTCCTCATAGCCCCGCACTGGGAGGGTCAGACTTGGTTTCCGGAGCTCACGCAGCTGTCACAGACAGCGCCGTGGCCCATTCCAGTCAGAGCAGATCTCCTCTCCCAAGCTCGCGGCTCGATCTAGCATCCCCACCCAGAGCGCTGGGCGCTACACGCGTGGGTGATCAACAACTACCCGTTGCTTTGCCAGAGGGAGTGTTAAACACGATCATACAGGCTAGAGCGGCTTCTACCAGAAGGCTCTATGCGTCAAAATGGTCTGTGTTCTCAAAGTGGTGCACCGAAAAGGGTCTGGACCCACGGTTATGCGAGGTTCCCTCCTTGCTAAATTTTCTCCAAGAGATGCTGGACAAGGGCAGATCCCCGTCCACTCTTAAGGTATATGTGGCAGCCGTCGCGGCGTTTGCTGAACCCCCGGCGCGGCCAGTCACTGGGCAAAGACGGGCTGGTAGTCCGCTTCCTCAGGGGAGCTAGAAGGATGAACCCCCCTCGCCCCCCTTCGGTGCCGATTTGGGACCTTTCCATAGTTCTTGATGCTATGAAAGCTCCCCCATTCGAACCGTTAAACACCGTGGACCTAAAGTACCTGTCGCTTAAGACCGTTTTTCTACTCGCGCTCGCGTCAGTAAAACGGGTGGGAGACCTGCACGCGCTGTCCACCAGCGCGTCCTGTCTTGAGTTTGGACCTAATGACTCCTTAGTCGTTCTCAAACCTAGGCATGGCTATGTTCCCAAAGCGATTGGCACCCCGTTCAGGGCACAAGTTATATCCCTATCGGCTCTGCCTGCATCCGATAGCGAATCTGATTCTAATCTCCTATGTCCGGTCAGGGCCCTGAGATTATATGTTACTCGCACTGCTCCGGTCAGACGATCCGAGCAGCTTTTTGTTTCGTTCGGCGGGCGCACCAAAGGGTTGGCCGCCTCGAAACAGTCCCTATCCAGATGGATTGTTGATGCCATTGCAGCAGCATACGCATCAAAAGACCTGCCATGCCCTCTGGGCATCAGGGCTCATTCCACTAGAGGCATGGCCTCATCGTGGGCATGGTCCAGCGGAATTTCCATTCACGACATTTGCATGGCAGCGGGATGGGCTTCCCCCTCCACCTTTGTCAGATTTTACAATCTGGAAGTACCCGCCTTGCAGGCTAAACTACTAGCAGTCTAGTATGTTTCAGCTCTTCTGGTTGAGCTGCACTATAGGGGGTTAATTACACAGACCGAGTTCGCTCTGTCCCTCTCTATAAGGTGCTTATGTACTACACAATCACCGGCCCGCTCCGCTGGCCTTTTGTCTCAGGTACATATATTCATTCCCACTTACTGAGTTCCCCGGGGTGCCCCGCGGGGCTAATAGTGGATGCTTAGCACGCACGGCGTTGACCAGGGGTTCCCGTAGCGTAAGCTAGCTTACGCAATACGAGAGAACCTCTCGTAAGAGAACGAATTGGTTACCTAACGTAACCTCGGTTCTCTCTAGATGAGGGAACGAGTATTGCGTTCCTGGCCGTGCTTGTGCTACTGGCGATTTTCGCTTCAGTATTTGAAAAAAACAGATTATTCAGCCTATTTCGGGGTATTTATAGTCTCGTCCACACCCGTTTCGGCGGGCGGTGACGTAATGAGAGCGAGTCAGACTCTCATTGGTCGCGGGTTCACTCGCGCTCCCTCATAGGCTTAAGCAGTTCTCCGTGAGCGAACCAATGAGCGGCTAGCTAGCCCTATCATGGTCTGCTGCAGCTGAACTGCGTTGACAATGGATACAAAATTATAGGATAATTTTTTGGCTTCAATTTCTCAGAAAGATGGAATCTTTCCCGTAGCGTAAGCTAGCTTACGCAATACTCGTTCCCTCATCTAGAGAGAACCGAGGTTACGTTAGGTAACCGATTCGTTTTGTAATGTCAACAACAGCCAGTATTTTGAAACCTGGTGTACTTTGATTGACTGCATGTACTTTGTGAAGTGAAAATAAGTGTTATTCTTTGACAGAATAATTTAATTTTGAGTCAGATTTCCAGTGTTTTGGTAAAGTTAGTGTGTGCAGAGAAAGATGTGTTCTGTTTTGAAATGAAGAGTTAGTATATATTTAACAAAATGTGTTTTTGAGAAGAAAATTATCCATTTGGCCAATTGTGTTTTGTAGGTGTAAGTCTGTGTTAAGAGTTTAGAAAAAGTATCTGAAGTATGGGTAAGCGCTTGTTAGCGATTGAAAAAAACTGTAAAAGGTGAAACTAATACATTTAGTATGGAACTACAGTACATATGCATGATTATACTTTTCAGAGGACCGACATTTCTGTATTTACGTAAAATTCTTTTTTTTATATTGATTTCATGTAATATTCTAATTTTTAATTTGGGTTTTTCATAAGCCATAATCATCAAAATTATAACTTTTGCATGATATTCAAATTTTTCGAGTTTCACCTGTAGATATTGATTCTATTTCTATAGAACTTGTTTGCAATTTCCGATATGGATAACCAAATGTGATGAATTATTTTTACATAAGTGATTTATAGATACAATAACCACCACTATGTTCAAAGTGTGTGCACACGCATGTGTGTGTCTGTGTGTGAAAGATACAGAGAAATTTACCATTTGTGAAAACACTGTAAAGCAGAATAGAGTATAAGGGAGATGAAACAGTCAATGACTGTAAAACATTAGATTGATTAGAGATGCATCAGTAGAAGGAAGACAGATGGCATCAAATACAGCATTTTACATTACAGTAAGTATGTGATACTGTAAACAGATTACCATGGTAGAGACATAACTGTACTGTAACTCACCCTTCATCTGTATAGGTCCACTACTGTATAGATTCAGTCAAATGGTATAGAGTGAAATAATTTACTGTATTGCCAGAAAACTCTGTTCTAGCACAGAACCTCATAATCACAGCTTTTGATAACTCACTGCAAATATACTATTACAAACATTATGGATTCAATTACATTAGTTAGGTAATGCATGTGTATTTTCTAATGTGACAACTGTAGCCTGTATTATACTACTGTAATTATTTTAGCAACAAGGGTGATTTGAAACATGTGTCTTGCATTGTTTGCTGTTGAATGAACTGATTGTTAAAAGTACTAAATTGAAAGAAGATCATACTGCTGTGTGTCTGTGATTAAACCAAACTTTCTCATTACATATTACAATAATCTTGTGTTTGAAACAATGATTATGTGGACTGGAAAATGTATAACTGTAATGAAAGCATGGGAACATGTTTTGAAAGAATGACTAGCTGCGTTACAAGTGTGATCAGTTTGGATTTTTGTACTAAGAGTTTTGAAAATGTACACCTTGTGAAAATAGTAATAACTTTAATAACTTTAACATTATTTGTTAAAATTGCTACTTCTTTTAATAACATTATAGTGAATAAGAAAGGTCACAACTCAATGTAGATTTGGATGACTGTTCATTAGTTACTTCTTAGTTATTTTTCTTTAACCTTAATTAGTAGATAATTAGTAGTAGTTCTTCAGGAGGTATGACAGAATTCATTGGTTATTGATTTACTATCTGTAACTTAACACAATCATAAAATTCCATTACATACTGATTAGTTAATACATCTTACTTAGTAGTTAACAGTAGTGAAGAAAATGAAGAATTACCTAATTAGTTCTTCAATAATTCCCTATTATTGTTATGCAGTAACACAGTAGTCAGTAAGTGTTACCGACAACTTATATTTATATTAATTCTTTCACAATTCAAGCAATTTTTCTTTCTATTATGTTGAATCTAACCTAAAACTTTATTACCTTGAGACTTGAAATTCGATTCACTGAAAGGTCAAAACCTGAGACTTGGACCAGAACTCTGACTTGGACTCACATTTGTAATGTGCATGAGTTTGGCATTATTTTGCTATGTATAATTTAAAAAGGATGATAAAAATGTGAACACGGTCCAGTTGAGTTTAGCCAAATGTGACTTCATCTGCATGTCTGGAGGAATTACATCCAACAAAATATATGTTGTGATACATGCTAATTTATGGTCTTGGGTAAACATGTTATGATGTTTGTATACATACTGTACATTTATTGTGCCACAATCTATTCTGTATATAGGTGTCCATTTGAGACAAAGAAACTGTTGGGGAGTTAATTTTTTATTATGATTTTCTGAAAATGTGGCTTTAAACGACCTTGGAAAGTCATGTGTATATGTTTATGCCAAAATGTCTTGGAAAGGAAATTGGGAAAAATATGAGACATTGTCTGAGGGATAAAAGAATCATACCATGTGAATTTATTACTGTTATTCCTTGATACATTTTTAATTATAAACAACATTTGCATCCAGATGATGTTGCAATTCTTGAAATCATCTTGAAAATTTATCAGTTTGAGATAAAGAGCTATAAACTATAACTATAAACAACTTATAGTTTTGGCATAATGTGCACTAAGTTACAACTTATGCACTACTAATTATTTTTGCTTTACATCTATAGAGATCAGTGGTTGCGCAATTAAACTTTATTGAAGTGTAACTCTACGTATAAACTAAATATTTACAGAAGCCTCCAATCAGGAGTAATGGTTGGAATATAAATAGCAGACAGACTGAACTGCATCAAGCAGCTATTGTTTTACTTTACAGACTTAAAATCTTTAGACATATATGATAATGCTGACACTTACACTTACATTTTAAAAGAGAAAACATTATGTGAATAGATTACTTTGTTAGCGGCTCTTCAACACAAGTTCTTTTTCACTCTTCTTTTTCAGTAAAATGGATAGCTGGAAAATTGAGTCAGTGGCAGGAAAAGAGTAAAGTAGATTTGAAGTAAATTCCTTTAGCCCGAAACAAAAATTCACAAACTCAGAATTTGGAACATATCTGCTTTCTTTATAAAACAATATTTTCAAATGCAGTGGCAAAACTCCCCACTCGGTTGCTAGGGTGTGAAACATATTGCATATGAGCCAACAAACATGTCTGTACAATGTTCTGGTGCTGAGATATGGCTTATTCCAGTGTTGGGAAAGTTCATTTTCTACATGAACTAGTTCAAAGTTCCATTCACACATTTTAAAATGAACTAGTTCAGTTCATAGTTCATACTTCAAAAAATGAACTAGTTCATAGTTCTTTTTTCTAGTTCATAGTCCATGTTGCTGCGAGCTTCTTCTTTTTTTTTATTGCCACAGCCCATATATAATACAACCACAGACAGCAATTATTTTATCGATTGGCAAAGTTTGCAAAGAAATGTAAGATTTTTTCCATCCTCACCGACCTTGTCATAAAACTCGTTTAATCGTACGACACCTCGCTCGCTGCTTTGTCGACTACATGCTGCTTTTTGTTTTGATGACGCATGCGGCAGTGCGTGCGACACTGGTGGCTGATGTTGCCAGATTGGGTGTTTTTCTGCTACATATTAAGGCGTTTCTGCCTGGAAGGCTTTATAGAAATCTGGCACCCTATTGAACGAAGTTAAACTGAGAGAGCGTGCGTTCACAGACACCAGAATGAACGCGTTCACAGTAACGTTCATCAGGCAGTAATTCAGTACGTTCAGTTCACGTTCGCCCAAAATATGAACGAGTTCGTGAACTATCGTTCATTGAACGCGTTCAGGCACAACACTGGCTTATTCATGTGTTCATGTGGTTGCTAGGCGGTTGCTAGGGTGTTCTGGGTGGTTGCTATGGTGTTGCTAGGTGGTTGCTAGTGTGTTATTGGTGGTTGTTAGGCGGTTGCTAGGGTATTCTGGCTGGTTGCTAGGGCGTTGCTAGGTGGTTGCTAGGGTGTTCTGGGTGGTTGCCAGGCGGTTGCTAGGGTGTTATGGGTGGTTGCTAGGGTGGTGCTAGGTGGTTGCTAGGATGTTATGGGTGGTTGCTATGGGCTTGCTAGGGTATTCTGGGTGGTTGCTATGGTGTTGCTAGGTGGTTGCTAAGGTATTCTGGATGGGTGCTAGGGTGTTGCTAGGTGGTTGCTAGGGTGTTCTGGGTGTTTGCTGTGGTGTTGCTAGGCGGTTGCTATGGTGTTCTGGGTGGTTGCTAGGCAGTTGCTAGGGTATTCTGGGTGGTTGCTAGGGCATTCTGGGTGGGCAGTCTCTAGGGTGTTACTAAGGGGTTGGTAGGTGTCACAGATGGTTACTATTGGAGTTCTTAGCATTTTCTTGGCATGATTTAGCACTTACCTAATCTCTATTAGCATGTAGCTATTCATAGCTAGCATGTGTAGCATGTTGGATGTCCTGTTTGCTAGCATGAGTCAAAAGAGCCAACCCCCATCTCTATACGATGTTCTAATGCAGAGAAAAAGGTCTTGCAAAATGGTTGCTAGGGTACTCTGTTTGGTTGCTAGGGAGTCAAAGCTGCCAATCATGAAACTCCAAAGGCTGCTTGTCATTATGAATGATATAAACCAACTTCCATGCCTCTGTGACATTCAGAATGGAAGATATCCCTCTATGGATTTTGGTTGCTAAGGTGCTCGACAATGGTTGCTAGGGAGGGGCTAGGAAGTTTTGAGGTGAATCATGGTTAGCTGTTTGCTTCCCCGAATCAAACGAGATCACCCTCGTGTTTCTATGACAATTATATCTGAAGATATCCCTTTGATCTCTTTCAATTGAAGAACCTGTTGCTAAGGTGCTATAAATGGTTGCTAGGGCGTGGCTTGATAGCTTCACACAAAACGATATGAGAAAGGAGAAATATGCAATTATTTAAGGGAAATTGTAGTTATTTTTCGCATAAATATGCTTGTAACCAATTGCTTTCATATATAATTGTACTTGTAATAACTTATCTATCATGCAAATATGCTAATTAGAATATTACATGGCCAAAACATTCCATGTAATATTCCTGGTATAGGAAGAATACAAAGGAGTAATTTTAAAAATTACTGGGGCTTTCAAAATTACATTCTTTAAAAAAAGGGCCTTTCTTGGAGTCAAACTTTGATAAACTTTTAGTATGTTTTAAGTACATCTGATACTGTAAACCACTGAGAAACCTTTTGTTAGAATTTTTTTTTTGGGTCAAGCCATATTTGACCGCATATTGCATTTTGCATGACCGCATATTGTGCATGTTGCATATTTGACCATATATGAAAAGACATACGTCACGACATACGTCATACGTTAGCGATTGGTTATGGCAGATCCAGAGTGACGCAGATCCAATAGTTTTAGACTTTAATAGAGTTCCCGCCTACAAGGTAGTTAACGCTTGTCAATGGAGCGGTGCCAGACTGTATAAAATGAAATGAAATGTACGAGAGTCTGGTTGGACCAGGCTAATTTGCAGCTGGCTAGTAGGCTACACTGAGTTTAATGTATTGACATAGCACTCATGTTTAATGTGATAGTTTCATTCTTAAATCTACTATAATACAATATATTATTAGTCTCGAGATTCTTTACGTTAGTGAATAAATACATAGATCCACAATCAGCATTCGTATTCCCTGATGGTCTGATGCTACAACTTTTATTAAGGGTCTAATCTGCCCTTGTATAGTTTTTTCCCCTCATTAAAATCAAGATGATCATATCAAGAGCAGGGGCATGTTTGTGTACATTTTGTTTTGTGATTTCACTGGAAAGAATAGAGTCCCCACAATGGTATTAAGGCGAATTCCTTAAAGGGCACTTCGGGAAGGGGACGCCATTTGTAGGAACGTTCCAAACGAAAGTGAACATCTGAATGGCTTCATGAAGGCCCTTCCACTAATCCGTTAGTAAAGGGAACATGCAATGTTCACTTTAAGGAAGTAATTTAATAATTTATGGTCGTGTTCTGCCTTTCAGAGCTAGTAGGGCATAGGGATACTCAGTTCAGATTGGAATTTGCAAATATATTGATGTATTCATCTGTATGAAGACTGTGCATGGGCCAAAAGAGAACATTGGAAATTAACACTCAGCATAATTTGAAAAAACAAAAAAAAACAAAAAAAAAACATTCCAGCACCAGATCGCCTCTTATTTAAGATAAATGAATGTCAATGGAATATGTTTCATTTGCATTAGGTATATCTGTGCATCGAGATAATAGTGGCGACATAATATATAAATATATAGTGTCACACCCGCAAATTACGCTTATGGTGCAGCCCTGGAAATCTGTCAACAATTAATTAATAACTTTATGATTAGAAATAAACTGAACAATAAATTAATTTGAACAATAAATTCCTTTGCACATTGAATATTTGATGAATTTAACATTTATATTGGATATAATTGGATATTATAGTTTCATAACAACTGAAAGTGTAAGAAACATCATTCAATCGAGCATGTTTTTCTAAATAACAGAACCTAAATAATTACAGCTAAAAAATTGCTGCAACCATGCATGAATGAAATAATATTTTCCATATTGAACAGAATTTGTGTAGTGGTGGTGTTTAAAACATTATTCAGTGTGTCTGTGAAAAAAGACTAACAGAAATATGGTCCAAGATTAATTGCATGCTAAAATGTACTTAACAACATTAACTTGCAACAGTCAAAGACAACAGATTCCCTCAAGTAGATTGCATGTTGTGAGAAGCTCAGTTGTCGTTACGCTAATAACCCAACTTCTACCCCTAAACTTAATCATCACAGAAACCTGTGCAATCACTAGATTTAAATAAAAACAAGATATGGCTGATTTATAAGCCTTTTTAACTAACGAGGACACGTGAAATGTCCTCACCAGTCCATTGTCATGATATTTCACTATATAATTAAGGACATTTGGGTGTACTGTACTGTATGTTGTGTGACAAGCAATAGAAATGGCTACCATCATCTTTATACGGCGACAAACGATTTTATGTGGACAAGGTTTAAGCTAAATCTATTAAAATCCTATCAGTCTATTAAACATAAAAAAAAAAAACTTTAAGTATTTCTTCCTTAGAAGACATGTACCTTTCCATTACATGAAACACATCTTCAGGCTACACAAGATGTCAAGAAGAGTTTGTTGTGAACTTTTTCAAAGTTTAGAAAAGTCAGAAGAGCAGACCAGGAGACGGAGAGGTATCTTTTAAAGCAAATGTTCTTTAATAAATAAATAAATAATAAATTAGGTCGCTGTAGCATCTCAATCTCGTCTAACTAAGGGAAATGTTCCCTTGCAATTTATACATTTAGAGGGGGAGGAGTTTACATTGAGGGGGAGAAACTGAAACAAAAACATGCAAATGAGATATACAGGTTTGGAACCCGCTCAGCATGAGTCTTCACCCGGTGAGACACGAGAACAGGAAAGGCATGGCCTTCTCGTATTGAGACAAGAACTCAAAGACAAAAGGTGTAACTCCGAGCCTTGAGATGCTAATCCGTTCAGCATGATTAGATCAACAAAGGCCCAGCTGAAGTGACAAGAGGTTAATGTCCGACACCTTGATTGCTTCAAAACTGGAAAAACAGTGTGCAACTTTCTCAGTTAAAATATTATCTATATTGGAAGTTAAATTAAACCTTTTAATAAATTTGTAATCCTTCAAGTTGATCATACTGACATATTCATACTGGTTAAAGAAAGAATTTGGCTTACCCAATTTTTAAGCCAGCTCATTAAAGCTATGGCAACTGTTTTGGCAAAACTTGAAAATTGAATATCTGTCGGTCCTGTTATTATCATAATATCTCATGTGCGTAACTGTTTCCAAGGACACCTAGTGCTGAATTGTGTGGCTCACTAGTTCAAGAAAGTCTAACAGAAAACATTTCAGAAAGGGGCCAGTTCTGTCTCATGTGTGATCTTAAAAACACGTGTGTGAGACAGCATGGATTCATTTTAGAAAGGGAAATTAAATGGCTTAAGACAGCTGGAAATGGCACTAACAGAAACAATGCCAAATTACAATTTTACTGTAATAGTCTACATGGTTTATATAGATATTTTCATTGTCTATAAAGAAATTGTGTGCCTAACTCTACTTCCAGCTTTATCCACATATGGGGAACAAAAACTTTGGAAATGTGGGTCAAGCTAGTGCCATTTGTGGAAACAGTGATGGACAGAACAATAACACATATGCGTTTGCAAACCCAAACAGGGCCTCTGCCCAAAACCTGTCAATCTTTTATTACTGTTCTCGGTGTTGCTATTTTTTCTTCAGGATAGTCTATTTTTTGTACTAATGGGATCTGCAAATGATAAACTTCATGTGCTGTAGTTGAAGTAATAAATAAAAAAAGTACAATTACAATTACAATAAAAAGTTCTTTGAAGTTTAAAATCCTGGCTTAGTATAAGAAACAACTAGTTAGCCATGCATATTGCGTAGGTTGTTTACTGTTAAAGTTTAAAACACTTTTTTCTGTTGACTATAAGTTACTTTGCATGTACACGTCAACTAACTCTCATCAGAGTATTACAGTTTTTACTGCTTACACACATTTTCAAAACTAAGTCTCCTTTTTTCAAAACTCTACACACAATTCTCAAAACTGCACACACAAAATGCAAAATGCCTCACATCTCCTTCAAAATACTGCATTCAAAATGCCATAAACACACGTCAGCAACGTGAACATTTGCATCAAATGGCAAACACTTCTTTCATAATAATACATTTTTGGATATACCATGTAAACACCGCTGTTCTACTGCAAATCTAAAGCTATTTGGTCTTTCATATATTTACATTTCAATACAATGTTCTACAGTGAAAGTAATCTGCTGGTAACAACACCGGAAACGCCAATGCAATGTAGAAACAGAAAATATTTATTAGGCCAAACATTACTGTTGTATACATTAGCATTCAACAAAACTATAAACATTGTGTTTGCACATGTGAGGAGTGTGTCTGTGTGATCTGGTGAATAAGTGTAGCATTTTGATTGGTTGTGTTTGGAAAAGGAAAGCAACACACTTCCTAATAGATCTTTGTGTTTTAGGTAGAGAATTGTGTGTAGTGTTTTGAAAAAAGTGTTTTATGCGATTGAAAACTGAGTCAAAGGCTGAGAAATAGCTTATGGTTTTGAAGATTTGGCATGTAGTTTTGCACTGAGTGAGAGGTTTCAAAAATCGTGTGACATGAAAAGATTTTGTGTGTAAGCAATTGGTAAAAACTGTAGTAGACTGTCTTCTTACGTAATATCTGCTAACTCTTTATTGTGATGGTCCGCCAACAGACAATTTAACTGACTACTGGTAACTTTGTTTTGTGTGTTTTTGTTTTGTGTGTTTTTAATGTACGAGTTTATCATTTTAACCTGAATGAGCAAATCCTCATTCATGTGTGAATCACCTTGGTGTGTGTGTGTGTGTGTGTGTGTGTGTGTGTGTGTGTGTGTGTGTGTGTGTGTGTGTGTGTGTGTGTGTGTGTGTGTGTGTGTGTGTGTGTGTGTGTGTGTGTGTGTGTGTGGTGTGTGTGTGTGTGTGTGTGTGTGTGTGTGTCTTGAAACTTTTATGGCAGCGCTGTCCTCCCACACGGGTCAGTCGTACTCTTTAGCCAATCAGTTGAATGATGAAAGATGTTGTATATAAATACATTTTAAAATATATTTAAGCGGCCTCTTTAGTATTATCTAATGAGGGTGTCGTACCCGTACTTGCATGTTATGTCCTGTCCACCAGACATTCAGACATGATGATGAAAATAATGTATTTAATGACGTGAATACATTGGTGACCATTTACGTTCCATTTATGTTTTGTTTTGAGCTGCATATATACACTACCGTTCAAAAGTTTGGGGTCAGTACGATTTTTTTTTTTTAAAGAAATTAATACTTTTCTTCAGAAAGGACGCATTAAATTGATCAAAAGTGACAGTAAAGACATTTATAACAATGCAAAATATTTCTTTTTTAATTAAAATGCTTTTCTCTTGAACTTTCAAAGAATCTTGAAAAAAATGAATCACGGTTTGCACAAAAATATGAAGCAGCAAAACTGTTTTCAACTGTGATAATAATCATAAATGTTTCTTGAGCATCAAATAATCATATTACAATGATTCTGAAGGATCACGTGACACTGAAGACTGGAGTAATGATGCTGAAAATTCAGCTTTGATCACAGGAATAAATTACACTTTACTATATATTCACATAGAAAACGTACTCGGTTACTAACGTAACCTCGGTTCTCTCTAGAGAGGGAACGAGTACTGCGTAATATCTTACGCTATGGGGAAAACTCTTTTCCACGAGATATTGAAGCCAAAAATTATCCTTAATTTTTTACTAATGTAAAACGCTTTGCAGCAGCAAGCAGACCTAGGCGAGACAGCTCGCGCGCCTATTGGCTGCTCTGCGGCAATAGCAGCAGCCTATCGAGAGAGGCTCTGCGTGACGTCACGACGAATGGGGGCCCTTCGCGCCCATATCGTCACGTCCCGCCAGAAAGGGCGTGGTCTCGCCCTATATCTAGGCTCGATAGCTGCTCTTACGTCGGTTTTCATCGCCGAAGCGAACCAGAGCGTATTCCAAGCACGGCAAGATACGCAGTACTCGTTCCCTCTCTAGAGAGAACCGAGGTTACGTTAGTAACCGAGTACGTTCTCTTACGAGAGTATCTCTCGTACTGCGTAATATCTTACGCTATGGGGAACACAATGCAACACGCCGTGCTGGTAGGGATCCAACACCAAAGACCCAGAGGCCGAAGCCCGGGGCGCATATAGTGCATAATCACCATAAACTCACAGAGAGTGAGGGAAGAGAGGCTAGAAGCATCATTCCCTGTAAATAGCCTCCGAAAGGGGCCAATCATATGACAATAACCAAACCGTCAGGGTGAACATTCAGCCTGAACTGGGTGGCCACAAGTGTGTCAATTTTTAAATGAGCTGCTGTACCGGTCAGTGAGCGATACGCAGGCCAAACTCAGTATCCGAGCCGCACAGCGGGCAGATAGCACTGAATTCTATACCGCCAAAAGCTTAGCTTGTAAGGCGGGGACCTCCAGATTATAGTATTTTATAAATGTAGACGGCGAGGCCCAGCCCGCGGCCATACAAATATCTTGCAGGGTAACCCCGCTAGACCATGCCCACGAGGAGGCCATGCCTCTCGTGGAGTGCGCTCTAACACCCAAAGGGCACTGAAGGCCCTTAGAAGTGTAAGCCAGCGCTATGGCACCAACTATCCATCTGGATAAGCTCTGTTTCGACGAGGCAAGTCCCTTAGTACGGCCGCCAAACGAAACAAAAAGCTGCTCAGTCTGTCTGAAACCAGACGAGCGGGACACATAAGCCCTTAGTGCCCTGACAGGGCAAAGGAGACTCGCGTCCTTCTCCTCATTGAGAACCGGAAGGGCAGACAGGGAAATCACCTGGGCCCTGAACGGTGTGTTGAGGGATTTCGGCACGTAACCGTGCTTTGGTTTGAGTATGACCTTAGAGTCGTTAGGTCCAAACTCCATGCATGACGCGCTTACTGAGAGCGCTTGCAAGTCCCCTACGCGCTTCACTGAAGCGAGAGCCATAAGAAACGCTGTCTTGAAAGACAAGTGTTTCATGTCTGACGACTGGATTGGCTCGAATGGGGCGCCTTTCATGGCCTCCAAGACCGTGGAAAGGTCCCATGTCGGGACTGAAGGGGGCCTGGGAGGGTTTAGCCTCTGAGCTCCTCTAAGGAAACGCACGACTAAGTCGCTCTTTCCTAGTGACTGGCCAGACACCGGTTTTGCAAACGTTGCTATGGCCGCCACGTATACTTTGAGCGTGGAGGGGGACCTGCCCTTATCCAGTAGCTCCTGAAGGAAGGAAAGCACTTCCGTAACCCCGCAGTCTACAGGTGAAAAGCCCTGCGCTTGACACCAAGCAGAGAACACAGACCACTTCGAGGAGTAGAGCCGTCTGGTAGACGGGGCTCTAGCCTGCGCGATCGTGTTTAGCACTCCCTCTGGGAGGTCAGCGGGTACCCGTTGATGGCCCATGCGTGCAGGGACCACAGATCCGGGCGAGGATGCCAAATCGAGCCTTCCGCCTGAGAGAGGAGGTCTCTCCTCAGCGGTAACGGCCATGGAGCAGCGCTGGTCAGCTGCATCAGGACAGGGAACCACGACTGGTTTGTCCAGAGCGGAGCTATGAGTAGCACTGGGCATCCCTCCCTCCTGATTCGCTCCAACACCTGAGGCAGGAGTGAGACAGGGGGAAAAGCATAAAGGGGGCGGCGGGGCCAAACATGGGCCAGCGCGTCCCGGCTTTTCGAGAAGAATCTCGGGCAGTGAGCGTTTTCTTGGGACGCGAACAGGTCCACCTGCGCTCTGCCAAACGTTTCCCACAGCAGCTGGATCGTCTGCGGGTGCAGAGACCATTCTCCTGCTGGAACGTTGTTTCTGGACAGCCTGTCTGGTCCCACATTCAGGTGACCAGGCACATGCGCCGCTCTCAGCGAGAGCAGGTTGTGCTGAGCCCAGACCAGGAGGCGTTCCGTCAGCCTGTAAAGGTTTCGGGACCTGACGCCGCCCTGGCGATTTATGTATGCCACCACTGACATGTTGTCCGACCGGACCAATACGTGGTGGCCTGTTATCTGGGGACAGAAGCGCCTTAGCGCTTTGTCGACTGCTATCAACTCCAAGCAGTTTATGTGTAGGAGCTTCTCCCGCACTGACCACAGGCCAGCCAGCGGTCTGCCCTCGAGCAGCGCTCCCCACCCCGAAGTGGAGGCGTCCGTAGACACCACCTTCACACTTGAGGGGATCCCCAGACTCACGCCCGACTGATACCAGTCGGTCGCTTTCCATGGTTTCAGAGCCGAAATGCACTGATGGTCGACCCTGAGGCGAAACAGACCTGCGGTCCATGCCCTGGGGGGAACTCGTGCTTTTAGCCATAGCTGCAGTGGGCGCATGCGGAGCAGGCCCAACTGGAGTACAGAGGCTGCTGAGGCCATGAGACCCAGCATTTTCTGAAACCTTCTGAGCGGGACTATAGAGCCGTGGCGGAAGGATTTCGCGACGTGCTGGATATTCAATCCGCGCTCTGGTGACAGGCGTGCCGTCATGGATAGCGAGTCTAACACTGTTCCCAGAAAGGAAATCCTCCGACTGGGGAGCAGTGAGCTTTTCGCCCAATTGACTGTAAGGCCCAGCTCCTCGAGGTGCTCGAGTAATGCGGCCCTGTGTTCTAAGAGCTCCGTTCGTGAACGAGCTAGAATCAGCCAATCGTCCAAGTAGTTCAAAACTCGCATGCCCCGAAGTCTCAGGGGAGCGAGGGCCGCGTCCATGCACTTTGTGAACGTACGGGGTGCTAGGGACAGGCCGAATGGCAGGACTGTGTATTGATATGCCTGGCCCTCGAAGGCGAATCTCAAGAATCGCCTGTGATGGGACGCTATTTGTATTTGGAAATACGCGTCTTTCAGATCTATTGACATGAACCAGTCTCCTTGGCGCACTTGCGCGAGGATTTTCCTGGTCGTAAGCATCCTGAACTGGCGTTTCACGAGCGCTCTGTTCAGCAGCCTCAGATCTAGAATGGGTCTGAGCCCACCATCTTTCTTCGGTACCAGAAAATATCTGCTGTATAAGCCCCCTTCGCTCTGAGCCTGAGATAAAGGTTCTATAGCCCCCTTTCTCAGTAGTTTCGCTATCTCGGCTCGAAGTAGATGAGATACTTCGCTTTTCACCGTAGTTTCGACGCGCGCCGCGTAGCGGCGAGGGCGTCGAGCGAATTGTAGCGAATAGCCTCTCTTTATAGTGTTCATCACCCACTCTGATACCCCGGGAAGCCTTGACCACGCATCCGCGTGAATAGCTAGGGGCAGAATGAAATCTGGGCTCTGGCCGCGGGAAAGCGGCGGCACAAGAGCCCGCGTGTGCTGGGAACACAGCGCCGTGTTTACGGCGTTCGAGGCGGGGGGCGCGCTGATCACAGCGGGCAGCCTGGCCGCGCTCATCTCCTCTAGACGGGTAGCGCCGAGAGAGAGAGCGGGGCGAATCCCGTGGGATTCGGCGTGTCTGTGAGGAAATGTGGGCGCGGGACCACGGGCACATTTGCTACACTGAAAACACTGTCGTTTAGGGCCGACTGAATGTGTGTTGGTTTCGTTTTTACAGAAACTGAGGGACACGCAGCGTGTAGTGTAAGCGGGCATGGGGATATGGGCGCGTTCACTACAGTGTTTGCACAATCGACCGGAGTCGATTTTATTTGTGCGAGCCCTGCACCGTGGCGGGCTGTGTCTGGGTGTGGGAATGGGCACTGGGGCGTGGGCATTCTTACAACACTCATAACACCATCGGCCGAGGCCGGAACACCAGAAAATACACTCTTTATTGGATTTATCTGGGTAGCCGTAAAAACAGCTTTTTTGTGCAGGCAAGCGGGCTGAGACACCGGCTGCTTCACTGCAAAATACACTGGTACAGTCACAACGCATGGGGCTGAACGAGCGAGAAGTTTTGGTGGAAATCCGGCCGCAGCGGGATCTGAACACCGTCGTTTTCCTAGAGCGGCTAGGAAGACTTTGGGGCCTCGGGCTTGATCTCAATCCTCGGCCGGGGCCCGCGGTGAGGGGGGCGGCGTCCGGCGGAGCGAGACCGCGGTCTCTGATCCCGGGCCTGGCGGCGCTGTGAGGCGGCGGCGGCGGAGGGCGGTGCAGGCTGGGGCTGAGAGCTGCGAGCAGGCGGCTTGGTGCGGCCTGTAGCGGAGCTCGAGCGCTTCGGCAGGAAGTGCTTCATAGCCTGAGAAGTCTTCTGCACCTCAACAAACCTGTCCGCGAAGTCCTTGACGGCCGTTCCGAACAGGCCCTCCGGGGAAATGGGCGCGTCGAGGAACACAGAGCGCTCGGCTTCCGTCATCTCGGACAGCGTCAACCATAAGTGTCTCTCGGCGACAGCGAGAGAGGCCATGTTCCGCCCCATGGCTTGCGCAGCGGCTTTAAAAGCGCGTAGAGCGAGGTCCGTAGCGCTCCTCAGGTCCGCCACACAGATAGCACCGGGTCCCTCCTCGTCCAGCTTGAGGAGGAGGTCTGCCTGGTAGATCTGCAGAATAGACATCGTGTGCAGCGCTGAGACTGCTTGCCCGGCGGTGGTGTAAGCGCGTCCGTGCAGCGATGATGTCACTCGGCAGGCTTTGGACGCGAGCGTCGTCTGAACCCGCCGTCCCGCAGAGGGCGGGCAGAGATGCGACGCGACAGCCGTCTCCACCGGAGGAATGGCGAGGTAGCCTCTACTTCCCGCACCGTCGACAGCGGAGAATGCCGCGGAGGTAGAGGTACGCATCCTGGCGGAAAAGGGGGCCTTCCACGACTTTGCAACCTCCTCGTGAAGTTCCGGGAGGAAGGGCGCGGGCCTAGATTTTGACGGAGCCTCGTCTTTGCCGAGAAAGCGCCCGTCTAATCTGTTGCGCGGCGGCAGCGTGGGTGCCTCCCAATCGAGGCCGATGCTTTCTACGGCCTTGGTGAGCAGACGCATCAGCTCAGACTCAATGCCGGCTCTCTTCCCAGAGGGTTGGCGGGGAGCGTTAGCGGAGGGGAGGTCCACAGAGCTCGCCCAATCCTCGCTATCCGAAGCCAAGAGAGAACACGCCTCGGTGTTGTCGTCCAACTCGATGGCGGACGCGGCGGCGGACGGCGGCCGCTGTCCGTCGGTGAGCGACTCGAGCGAAGCCGGCGAAGCTGGCGGGCGAACCGGCGAGCTTTGGCGGGCTGGAGATAGCTCGGGAGCGCGCTGGGCGCGGCGCTTCTTGCGACGCGGCGTCACGGCAGGCTGGGATACGGGCTCGGAGAACGAAGCCAGGCGAGTCCGCAGAGTCACCATAGGCAAACGTTCGCAGTGATGGCATCCGCCGTCAGCGAGCGCGATGGCCGCGTGATCCTCACCCAGGCAGGACACGCAGATGACATGTCGGTCCTCGTCGCTGAGTGGGGCTCGGCAAGAACCGCAGGAAGGCATCTTTAAAAAGACGCCGCTCTTTTAGAGGGGGTGGGAAAAAAGCAGATATGCAACACACACACACACTCTATGCAGAGGAAAGGATATAACGCCGGAAAGCACAGCAGGTACGGCGGCTGAAGGCGGCGAGGCCAGCGACTCCAGACTCAATGGCACGTCCCGCTGAAGGCTACAGGTCGACGGCGCGGCTTCTCACTCTGGATCCAGCGATGCGTGAGGCTTCGCTGAAGAGATGAAAATCGACGTAAGAGCAGCTATCGAGCCTAGATATAGGGCGAGACCACGCCCTTTCTGGCGGGACGTGACGATATGGGCGCGAAGGGCCCCCATTCGTCGTGACGTCACGCAGAGCCTCTCTCGATAGGCTGCTGCTATTGCCGCAGAGCAGCCAATAGGCGCGTGAGCTGTCTCGCCTAGGTCTGCTTGCTGCTGCAAAGCGTTTTACATTAGTAAAAAATTAAGGATAATTTTTGGCTTCAATATCTCGTGGAAAAGAGTTTTCCCCATAGCGTAAGATATTACGCAGTACGAGAGATACTCTCGTAAGAGAACAGCTGATTTACATTACAATAATATTTCACAATATTACTGGCTTTGTTTTGTATTATTAATCAAATAAATGCAGCCTTGGTGAACAGAAGAGACTTCTTTTAAAAACATTAAAAATCTCACCGACCCCAAACTTTTGAACGGTAGTGTATGTCATTTTACATATTTTACTCAAACACAAACAGAAACGTGACAGTAACGAGTACATCAGAATTATTGGGAAGTGTTCCCAGTTCCGGCTGATCTAATCTATGCAGCCTAACATTGAATTATAGAAATTGATCATGTTCTATGTGTATGCTAGGTCAAAGAGATGTGTTTTTAGTCTAGATTTAAACTGACAGAGTGTGTCTGCTTCCCGGACAATGTTAGGAAGACTGTTCCAAATTTTGTTGCTAAATAGGAAAGGATCTACTGCCAGCAGTTGATTTTGATATTCTAGGTATTATCAACTGTCCAGAATTTTTAGATCGCAATAGACGTGAAGGACTATAATGCGTTAAGAGCTCGCTCAAGTACTGGGGAGCTAAACCATTTAGTGGTTTGTAAATAGTCAGCAATATTTAAAAATGTGTATAATGTTGTGGCGAGCAGGACGAGGCCGAGGGCAGTGAGAGAGCGGCACGTATCTTGTATCTCTCGCTGAAGAGCGGAAGCATAAAAGGAGGAACGACGACAGTGGAGATTGAGAGAGGCCAGGCCTGGACTTGTGTTATTTTTGTTTTGTAATATGTGACAGCAGTGGGGCTGCTGTCTTTTACTTTCATTTTGTATTTGTTTTATTTTTGATATTAAAGTTTGTGAAAGTTTGGGAGGCCAGTTCCAGCCTCCTTCTTCCCATAACATCTGAACTGCGTTACACTGGTGCCGAAACCCGGGAAGGAGGAGGAACGCGCTGTCAAAGAGCTCTCGCCACTGTGGGGAATCCGCGTTGCCATCGAGCATGGTGAAAAGGTTCCGTCGCCATGGACACTCGAGGCGGTGAGGCGGTGAGGAGTGTCGAGCAGTCCACCGAGGGCTATCCAGCTACACCGCCAGGCACCGCAGAGAAAATCACCCAGCTGGTGGAGGACCAGATGGCAGCACGTTGTGGGCAGCGCTCTCATCTCTATCGTTCTTCATGCTTCGTCTCCTTTTCTCCCGCCTCCTTCTTCCCCTTGAACTGCGTTACAGATGTTTAATAGGGAGCCAATGCAGTGTTGACAGAATGGGGCTAATACGGTCATACTTTCTAGTTCTAGTGAGAACTCTAGCTGTTGCATTTTGGACGAACTGGAATTTGTTTATTAAGCGTGCAGATCAACCAGCCAGTAGAGCATTACAATAATCTAGCCTTGAGGTCATGAACGCATGAACTAACTGTTCTGCATTTTTCATTGAAAGCATATGCTGTAATTTAGATATATTTTTAAGATGGAAGAATGTGGTTTTATAGATGCTAGAAATTTGGAAAAAAATTTGTCTAGAAAGATCGGTATCAAAGAGCACACCCAGGTTCCTAACCAATGACGAAGACTTGACAGAGCATCCATCAATTGTTAGACAGAATTCTAGGTTAAAACGTGCAGGTTTTTTGCCCAATAATTAGAAACTCTGTTTCCCTTTCAGTCTCTCACGTTCGACATAGTCGACATGTTGACTGATTGTGATCACGCATAGGGAGCCTGTCATCTTCGAATACTGTTAAAACGAGCCAATGCACTTTGGCATGCGAGATCTGCTTCTCACACTCATTTGACACAGATCGGTGTCGATGTCTCTGAAGAGTGTTGAAGTTTTCAACGAGTGATTGTGCTGGAAGACTCTCAGTGCTGGTGTTCTACAGTGCAGCGGTGATCACGAGCTTCTGAGCTCTCTGCTGTTTATATATATTCAGCACGCTGAAGCAGCTTTTGTGTTGTTGACTACGTTGAATGTGAGGGACTAAAAGGGAACGTCTCGGTTGCGTATGTAACCCCTTGTTCCCTGAAGGAGGGAACGGAGACGTAGTCCTGTCGCCACTATTGCTGGACCACCTGCTGATTTCGGGCTCTGTAGTACTGTTTAGGGTGATGCTGTAGTAGAACGGTTGCATAGTTATAATTTTCTCTCTAATATTATGAATCTTGAAAGTAAAGAAGCTCATAAAGTCATTACTTCTGTGCTGTTTGGAAACGTCCAGCTTTATTTTTCATTAATTTAGCCACTATTTCGAATAGGGTTGTGTTTGTTTTCTTCTAAAAGTTTTGAAAAATAAGCAGATCTAGCAGTTTTTAAGGCCTTTCTACACGCAATCTCTCTCCACGGAAATGCAAAAAACTTCTACATTTGTTTTCTTCCAGCTACGCTCTATTTTTCTGGCTGCTCTCTTGTACCACGAAATGGAGCAACTGTGTCTAAAGTGCTGGAAAAGAGAGAGTCAATCATTTCTGTTGCAACATCGAGTTATTCTAAGCTATCTGGGATGCTGACGAGATGAAACTGATCATTAAGATTATTTATAAAGCAATCTTTAGTGGCAGAAGTGATAGTTCTACCATAACACAGAGTCAGTTTTGCAACCATGGCTAAATTAAGTATAGATGAGATTAAATAATGATCAGAGATGTCATCGCTCTGCTGCAGAATTTCAGCGGCATCAACTTTGATCCCATGTGACAATATTAGATCTAAAGGATGATTACGACAACAATGAGTAGGTCCTGACACGTTTAGGTCCTATAGTCCTATAATTCCAATAGAGTTTAGAATGCCTGTAAATGCTAATCCCATTCCCAATGCATATTTTTCATTATCTACATGGATATTAAAAGCACCAACAATTAGGACTTTATCTGCAGCCAGTACTAACTCTGATTATGTCATGGTGGAATATATATATATATATATCACAGGAAGCAATAGCGAGTGATAATACTTTATTAAATAACTCAGTCCAATGCAGTAGCCAGATGAACACGGTAACGCAGGGACTTCAATGGCCAACACGGTGAAGTGAAGACAGATGGTGAGACAAATCCACAGACGATACGAAGAACAGAAACTCCAAGCACGGTAGAAAACTCCAGGGAACACGAGACGATCAGGAACACGAGAACCAGACAGGGACACACCAAACAACGATCTGACAAGGATGAGAAAACAGCGGTGAGTATAAATAGTGTGGTGATGATCAACAGCAGCTGGTGATGTGATGATGAGCAGCTGGAGCAGATCAGGTAATGCCATACAGACACGCCCCTCACACACGTGCATTCATACAACAACATAAAGACGAGACTGGAAGGAACAGAGAAATGTCTACCGTGACAGTACCCCTCCTCCTAAGAACGCCTCCTGGCGTTCTCAGACTCCCTTACCTGTTGATTGTAATCATCGATAAGAGAGTGATCCAGAATGTCTCTAGCAGAAACCCAACTTCTCTCCTCCGGACCGTAACCTTCCCAGTCCACCAAGTACTGGAATCCGCGTCCCCTCCGCCTAGAATCCAGAATGCGATTGACCGAATAGGATGGTTCCCCATCTATGAGTCGCGGCGGTGGGGGAACCGGGACTGGCGGATTAATGCGAGCATAAAACACGGGCTTGATTTTGGATACATGGAACACAGGATGAATTCTCCTGTACGCTGTAAAGTTTGAGGCGGACTGCCACCGGACTAATGATCTTGGTAACAGCAAACGGGCCAATAAATTTGGGAGCAAGTTTATTCGAGACGGATCGGAGAGGAATGTTCTTGGTTGAAAGCCACACTTTGGAACCGACGACATATACGGGAGGCCTCCGCCGGTGGCGATCGGCTTTGGCCTTGGTGCGAGCTCCCACTTGGAGTAGAGTCTCACGGGCTCTAGTCCAAGTGCGATGACACCTCTGGATGAAGGCGTGGGAAGAGGGGACCGCGACTTCGGACTCCAGACTAGGAAAAATTGGTGGCTGGTAACCTACACTACACTCAAACGGAGATAGGCCCGTAGATGTCCCTGGTAACGTATTGTGGGCGTACTCCACCATTGACAGTTGCTGACTCCATGAGGAAGGGTTCTTGGAAACCAAACATCGCAACGTTCTTTCCAGATCTTGGTTGGCTCTCTCAGTTTGACCATTGCTCTGGGGGTGAAACCCAGAGGACAGACTAACAGTCGCCCCCAGTAATTTACAAAATTCTCGCCAAAATTTGGACACAAATTGGGGACCCCTGTCGGAAACCACGTCTATCGGGAGGCCATGTAACCGAAAGACGTGATCTACGATCGTTGCCGCTGTCTCCTTAGCTGAAGGCAATTTGGGTAAGGGAATGAAATGTGCTGCCTTCGAGAATCGGTCCACCACAGTTAAAACCACTGTGTTACCCTGAGAGGGTGGGAGGGCGGTAATGAAATCTAGCGCGATATGGGACCAGGGTCTTGAAGGCACCGGCAGCGGCTGAAGTAACCCATCTGGAGGTCGATTGGAAGACTTACCAGTGGCACAAACTGAGCAAGCCAAAACAAAATCGTGAATGTCGCGAGCCATACGTGGCCACCAAAACCGTTGCTTGACTGAAAAACCAGTTCGATTAACTCCTGGGTGACAAGCTACGTTGGAACTGTGACCCCACTGGATAACGTCAGACCGTAATCCCTCCGGCACAAACAAGCGATTCGGTGGGCAACCGGGCGGAGGCGTTACCCCTTCTAAGGCTCTCTTGACCTTCGCTTCGATCTCCCATGTGAGTGTTGAAACAAATATGGTTTCGGGTAAAATATACTCGGGAGTAGACGGGCGCTCGGAAAAATCAAATATGCGAGATAATGAGTCCGGTTTGATGTTCTTGGAACCCGGACGGTAAGAGAGGGTAAAATCAAAACGACCGAAAAAAAGTGCCCACCGAGCCTGCCTGGAGTTCAATCTTTTGGCAGTTCTGATGTATTCGAGATTCTTGTGATCAGTCCAGACGATAAAAGGTACCCCCGACCCTTCTAACCAGTGGCGCCACTCCTCCAACGCCAACTTGACTGCCAACAACTCTCTGTTACCAATGTCATAATTGCTTTCGGCTGGGGATAATCGATGTGAAAAAAACGCGCAAGGGTGCATCTTGTCGTCCACCGGTGAACGCTGGGATAACACTGCTCCTACTCCCACCTCTGACGCGTCGACCTCCACCACGAACTGACGTGATGAATCAGGGGTTATCAGAATTGGAGCTGAAACAAAGCGGCTCTTGAGTTTAGTGAACACAGCTTCGGCTGAGTCAGACCACCTGAACGCAGTTCGGGGGGAGGTCAAGGCAGTCAGAGGCGCGACTAGCTGGCTGAAATTGCGAATGAAACGCCGGTAAAAATTGGCGAACCCCAGAAACCTCAACAGGGCCTTGCGTGAATCTGGACTTGGCCAATCAACCACAGCCTTAATCTTCTCAGGGTCCATCCGCATTCCCTCGGACGACACGATGTATCCTAGAAAAGGAACAGACTGTGCATGAAAATCGCATTTCTCCGCCTTGACAAAAAGCCCATTCTCTAGCAACCTCTGAAGCACTTGTCGGACGTGCTGCACATGCTCCTGGAGAGATGAAGAAAAAATCAATATGTCATCCAGGTAGACATATATGAACTGGTCGATCATATCTCGCAACATGTCATTGACCAGTGCCTGGAAAACTGCTGGGGAGTTGGACAGCCCGAACGGCATAACCAAATATTCAAAGTGCCCCCTGGGGGTGTTAAATGCAGTTTTCCATTCATCCCCCTCCCTAATGCGAACCAAATGATAAGCGTTACGTAAGTCCAATTTTGTGAAGATAGATGCTCCCTGTAACCTCTCGAAGGCTGAAGACATCAACGGCAAAGGATAAGTGTTCTTTACTGTCTTATGTTATTCAACCCTCGGTAATCAATGCAAGGTCGCAACGATCCATCTTTCTTCCCCACAAAAAAGAACCCCGCCCCCGCTGGAGAAGAGGAAGGGCGAATGAACTTGGTTGCTAGAGAATCAGAAATATATTTCTCCATAGCCTCTCTTTCAGGAATCGAAAGTGAATATAACTTGCCTTTAGGCGGAGACTTACCTGGTAGTAAATCTATCGCACAGTCATAGGGACGATGCGGAGGGAGAGAAGCAGCACGAGACTTACTGAACACTTCCTTCAGATCCAGATACTCCGCAGGCACGTTAGACAAATCCCCTGCTTCCTCCTGCAACACAGAAACAGGTACAGACGAACAAGCAGACACAAGACAAGACTTATGACATTCCTTATTCCACTCCAGCACAGCTTTATGAATCCAGTCCACACGGGGGTTGTGTTTGATCAGCCAGGGATGTCCGAGAACAACAGGTGCCAAGGGTGAGTCCAAAATAAGAAAAGAAATAGTCTCGGTATGGTTGCCAGAGGTAATGAGTGTGATGTCTTCAGTAGTGTGAGAAATGGTAGGAAGTTCTTGACCATTTAACCCTCTGAGCCCGACGGCATCGTCGACGACGTCACAAATCAGCTCCGAGAAATTATGATATAACTCGACAACAGATTTATCGATTTTCTTACCGTTTTTTCCAGCAGAAAGCTAACGAGCTAGCCATCAAGGGGGTGTCTTTGGTGTCTTTCTAGCCTTTACAGAAGGTTTTCTATCCAGCCTGGAACTTGTGCATCCTTTCGGAGTTTTTCAGCCATAAATCCAAACGTTTATATCCAACTTTGATACACTTGAAGTCCATAACTTATAAATATTCCGCCATATTTGCCGCTAGCTCGATGCTATCTGCCATTTTGGATATCCACGTGATGGTTTTTGACCAATTACAGGCTGATCCGTCGTAAACATTGGGTGCGTCACTGGGTCATTGCGCTCTCTCCAAGGGAGGGAGGGAGAGAGAGTAGCACGGAGACGCAGGTTTCACAGAGAATCACAGAGAAATGGATCTAAATCGAGCGCAGAATTATGGATTTTCAGGAGAACAGAGCTTTTTGACAGATGAGGAACTAGATTACCAGGATAGACCCAGCTGAAGTGCCATTTATTTATTTACTGTAAAAAAGTATTATAGAAGTATAAATGTAGTATAAAAGTATAAAAAGAATAGAACAAATCAAATAATAAATAAAATAAATAAAATATAAATGCAAAGCCTGTGATGTGGCCCTCTTTGTGATTGCTGATAGGAACTGTTTTGAGGCTTGGCACCAGTGAATTTCATGAACGCCTGGACTTCTTTTGGAAAAATGTAAATAGTTTTGGTTCTGTACAAGTTATAATGTTTATTCCTGTGCTCCAGGACTCCAAAGACATGAACAAACTGTTTTCCAGAGGAAATTTGCTTAGCTTTTATTTATTTGTGTGTGATTTCAATAAATATTTGAGTGATTCAATTTCCGATTTCTTTTTTCATCTGTCTTTATGGTCCCATAACTTATTTTACATTCAGGTGACATCAATGTAACACAGATATGCTGAAAGTTCAATTTGTCCTGAAAAAAAAGAGGTGTGTCAATTGTCTGTACACAAAAGGGTTGATGTTTTACAAGCTTTTTTAGTGAATAACACCAGACGGAAAAATTATTGTAAAAATACCCTTAGGTCTCTGAGGGTTAATGCGTGAACTGAAATCCGGTGAGTGAGGGGTTGAAGGGGAATCTGAAATGTGCGTGCAAAATTATAGTCCATAAAATTACCTTCCGCCCCGGAGTCCAACAGTGCAAGACAATCGTGCTGGTTGGTTGACCATCTTAGTCTTACCGAGAGGAGGGTGGAGGTAGATGTAGCTGATGAGGTCTTCCTGACGGAGATCCCACCCGATAGTAGCCTCAGGTTTACTATCGGGCTTGGCCTTTTACTGGACAGTTGTAAGCATAGTGACCAGTCCCTCCACAGTAAAGGCAAAGGCCCTGGGACCTCCGCCTCTCCCTCTCCTCTCGGGAAAGCCGAGCTCGACCCACCTGCATGGGCTCGTGATCGTCGACGGGGCTGACCACGCCCCTGCCGCTGGATCGAAGGGCGTCGAAATCTCCGAGAGTGCGGGTGGAAGTAGTTCTGCGCTCTACTCTGGACAGCCGAGCATCCACCCGCAGGGCAAGGTCGATCAACCCGTTGAGAGTGGTGGGGAGATCCAGGGCATAGATCTCCTTCTGGACGTGGTCAGCCAGCCCATGCAGGAACATGTCCCACTGCGCCTCCTCGTTCCAGCCACAGTCCGCCGCCAGGGTTCTGAACTCGATCGAGAAATCTGACACCGAACGTCCTCCCTGACGGAGCTCAGCCAACGCTCTGGCCGCTTCTCTTCCCGACACTGCCCGGTTGAACACCTTCCTCATCTCGTCGGCGAGGGTCTGGAACGAGGAACAGCATGGGTTCTGGTTCTCCCACACCGCCTTTCCCCAAAGTGCCGGTCTCCCAGTCAACAGCGTCAGCACAAACGCCACTTTGGTTTGTTCATTGTAGAAAGTGCGTGGCTGTAAGGCAAAGTGCATAGAACAGCGGGTTAAGAACGCTCTGCAATGGGATGGCTCACCCGAATAAGCCTCAGGAACAGGTAACCGGGGCTCCGACTGGGAGGGCTTCCAGGTGGTGCGAGAGGAACGGCTGGTGTGGGGGGCGCAGCGGGGACACGTAGGCGCTGGATCTGCTGGGTGAGCTCGAACACCTGCGTTACCAGGGCTTGAACTGCGCGACCCGTGTCGCCGATCTCCTTCTCTTGCGAATTCATTCTCTGAATGCTGTGATGCACGAATTCCTCGATGGATGATGGTGACGCACTCGCTGCTCCCATTTGAGGGTCAGATCGTCCTGTCATGGTGGAATATATATATATATATATATATATATATATATCACAGGAAGCAATAGCGAGTGAAGATACTTTATTAAATAACTCAGTCCAATGCAGTAGCCAGATGAACACGGTAACGCAGGGACTTCGATGGCCAACACGGTGAAGTGAAGACAGATGGTGAGACAAATCCACAGACGATACGAAGAACAGAAACTCCAAGCGCGGTAGAAAACTCCAGGGAACACGAGACGATCAGGAACACGAGAACCAGACAGGGACACACCAAACAACGATCTGACAAGGATGAGAAAACAGCGGTGAGTATAAATAGTGTGGTGATGATCAACAGCAGCTGGTGATGTGATGATGAGCAGCTGGAGCAGATCAGGTAATGCCATACAGACACGCCCCTCACACACGTGCATTCATACAACAACATAAAGACGAGACTGGAAGGAAACAGAGAAATGTCTACCGTGACAGATTAAGTCTGAGCAAATTATTTGATAAAATCTGTATGGTGCCCTGGTGGCCTGTATCACACACCTGTATCATATTTGTGTAGCCAGCACAAATGTCAAACGGGATTATTTACAGAAAGCACCATCACTTCAAAAGAATTATATTTGAAACTAGACTTCTGAGTAATACTGAAGATATTGCTATACTGTAAATTATAGCAATACCCTCTACTTTTACTTTTAAATGAGCCTCGTGTTATAGCAGGGTGGACTCATTTAAAGTATGTAATTGTCTGGTTTTACCCAAGTTTCTGTCAAACACAGCACATCTAGGTTATGGTCTGTAATCATATCATTGACAACAAGTGCTTTTGAAGAAAGGGATCGAATATTCAGCAACCCAAGCTTTATCATTTGTTCATCTGCATTATATTTTTTATTTATTTGTTGAACATCAATAAACATAAATTTTTACCCTTAATGAGAGGATTCTTTCCAACATTTAGTAAAACTCCGCAGAGCATTTAATCAAGGTGACAATAAGAGGTGTGACCAAAACACTTTTAATAAAAATAAAAAATAGTAAAGTTTTTATGTCATGTGGGTGTACACTAGCCTGGCATGCCAGACCTACATCAAGATGTTAGGTCTGGGAACTCTCCATTGACATACCTTAATCCGAGGGGCGGGATGAACGGCTGTCTTTCAAAATCCCTCGGCACGCAATAGGATAGCGCTAACCAACCAGAGCAACGAACGGCTGTGGCTGAGTGAGTCCCGTGCGTTTTTCCACCAGCGGAGCTAGTTGATATATTAAACTTTTCCCGTATCCGGTCGTCAAAACTCTGAACACATCTTCCTTTTTTAAGAATGATTTAAGTGACGTTCTCTTAACTCCAAATCCTCCAGAGTCGCGGCCAAAGCCGATTCCAAAGACCGCTGCATCTTCATTGTTTTCAAGTAGCAGGGAAATCACCTATGGAAATCACGCGGAACGTCATGAACTGTGCCGTCATTGTGTTAAGCCCGCCCGCCGACTCTATACACGATGTGATTGGCCTGACCAGTTTTTGTTTTTTCCAGCTCAAAAGCCTATTGAGAGTTGCTAGACCACACTGGCAGCGAAATGATTTTCGCTGCCGCTAGGGTGCGTCTAGATTTCTAGGCTAGGTGTACACCATTCAGATGAGTTTTCACAAAAATATAATTTATTTCTTAATCAGGACCGGCGCGTGCACTTCTGCCGCTCTAGGCGAAAAACAATTGTGCCGCCCCTCTATGTGCAACGTATACCAGCAACAACACACAAAGACCAATATGCCATATATAGGCTACATATAACGGAAAACCAGCAACAACACAAAAAAGACCAATAAGCCATAGGCCTACATATAACGCAAATAGTGCGCAACGCGCGTGTGCCCAAAATGTCAACAATATTAAAGTCTATGCAGGAGGCAAATGCCTGCTGGCATTTTTCTTTAAGCAGTCATGACAGGACTTTTCCAAATCTCTTTACACCACTTTCTTATGTGCGTAAAACACACACAAAGAAATGAAATGTCCGCAAGCACAGCAGGTTCAGCATCTTAAATAACAACTAAAGAGCAAATAAAGCTTAACTTACGTTTCAGAAGCGCGCACGGCGGGCCTTCGTCGCAGCAAAGCTCTTAACTGCATCCTCTATTTCGATTCTCTGAGCCAGTTCATGTTCTATGGAGATTGTTGCCAGTCCATTAAGTCTGTCTTTGTTTCATTGTACTGCGAGGTAGTTTTTTATTAGTTTCAACCTTTCCTTTATAAGTCGTCTCTTTTTATATTCGCAACCAGATAATTTATTTCGTTTCTACATCCTGCATTAGTCCCTTTTAATGGGGATTATTTAATTTAGGGATTAATGAATGATCTGTTCATTGCGTAGGCTATGTCACGTGACGCAATGAACGGATCACCCAAATGAACGTAAGACTCGGAAGGTAAAGTAATTATTTATGTTCCCTGTAAATATTTTTTTACTGCATTATGATTTCTTAATTCAGAATATGATTAACATTGCGTAGGTAGATGTGATCGGGGAATTTGGCTGTTAAAAGTATACAATTTAAAGCCACTTAAATAAACGAAATGACTCGAATGACTCAAGAGAGTCAGTAAAATGGTCCGAACTTCCCATCACCCAGTCCTCGTGCGAGCAGGGGCTCGCCCTCGCTCGGCGCTGCGGGGCGGCAGAAGCTCAGTAGGGCCTGCTCACATATCTCGTTTTTTGCGCGCTCAAGTTCGTTATTTTAAATGTAGGCGCGCCGTACGCGCGCTCATAATGGAAGCGACGGCGTCGCGGTGCGACGCGCTCGTTTTTTTCCAAGCGCGTCCGCGCCGCATCGAGATAAAAACATCTCAACTTTTCAGAATGCAGCAAGCGCACCGTAGCTTAGCAACGACAGACGCCTACGGAACGCAACCGCCCTGGCGCTTTGGAAAAAGGAGAACGCGGCGCGCCTAGCGTTTTCTACGCGTTTTTAGGCGCGATATGTGAACGCAGCCAGTCATGACTCGTGAGAGCAGGGGCGCGCCGGTCCTGCGGGGCGGCGGCAGCTCAGTAAATCATATAAATAACCTATTTTGTGAATTGGTAATTCCCGGTTGGCACACATTTTGCCACCCTTACAAAAGTGCCGCTCTAGGCAATTGCCTAGTTCGCCTATATGGACGCGCCGGCCCTGCTCTTAATGTGTAAAACTATTTAAATTAGCACCAAACTACTAAATACAGTTTTAAAATGGTCCATGCCAAGGTTTCCAGGGTAATGAAATTAAATGAGATTTTGTGCTGAAATATTCAGCATATTTTCTCTCTAAATATAAATATCATATTTTCCATTTAGACCATGTTTAATTTTATGTATATTATTTCATACCATTAATGGATTCTGTATCATCATAATCATTGTAAAAACATTAGCAGCTCTGTACGATACATGGTAACCATGTAGAAGTGGAAATCAATCCCTTGAACGGGTGCCATCAATTTGTGTAGTTTTTTTATTCTAAACTCAGAAACTGATCCTGTCTCACTGGCTTTCAAATGAAGTAAACCACATGTCCGTCAACCACTGTAACTCTGCTAGATACGCAGGAAAAGGAAGTCTGGAAAATGTCTGGCTTCAAGCAAGTCTGTGGCTGACAAACAAAAGCTTCCAGAACTGTTTCAGCAGATCTTAGAGTTAATACATATTCTAAATGGCTAAATTACAAAAACATTTGTGTTTACAGATATGCCCTATGTCTTACATTCTGTCTTTGCATAAAACATTAAAATTAAAACAGATTGCTTAAATCACTTTTGCTTGCAAAGGTCAGCATCACTACTATTACTCTTTATAGGAAAGTGCCACCCATATTTTCTTTAGAGAATATAAAAAGTAATGTCAACCGATATGACCTCTTATTATCTGTGACCAGTTAAATATTACACCTCTTGCACTGACTTTGAATAGAGTATAGTGATAGCCATACTTGTAATTTTGATACCTGATATTTACTGTATAAATCAAGACACTTTATAGACCCTAAGAGTCTTGTTCCTTCAGATTCTCCTCGATACAATTACATCTGAAAAGGTGCATTGTTAAATCATTCAAAATTACATTTTTTAAACAAAGGTAACCATTTTTGGAGGTGGCTTTCACCAGCATTTTCAGTAGGCTAAATATATTTATACTGCCATCTAAAGGTTGTACAGTTCATACACATCTGATAATGTTGCTACCTCATTGCTCTTCTCATTGCTCCGCTACTGCAGAGAACTAGATTTTTACATTCTTTGAAGATAATATGAGTGGTGTTTGTTCATCCAAAAATTGCTGCCAAGATATCAAGTGTTTAGCCTGGTAATAAGTGTGCGCGCGCACTCTCAGGTCTTCAAACTTCACGAGCGCTATTTTGCTCTCTCTCCCTCGCAAATATTAATCAAAATCAATCGACAACATAGTAAAAGATCGGAAGACCGCAGTTTCACGTGGAGCATTTGGAGATTTTAAGAGATTAGAGACTCTAGGAACAACATCTCAATGAACAACATCTCAACACTATAAAGGCTTGTCTCATATAGACGCCTGTCTCAAATACAAGCCGGTGCAGTTAGACGATTTAGGAAAATAAAAGCCTGGGCTATTATTTGAAATTTTACGGTATTTAAGACCTGGAAAAGAAAGGAGACACTGACCTGTCAAAAGGCTCCCTAGTTTCTCGCTGACGATCGGTAATAGTTGATAAATTAAACTTTTCCCAAAGGGAGTAGGGCCACAACATCACCTCCATTCAAAATGTTTAATACACACTCTTCTTCTTCGGGCTTCAGTTTGCTAATGCCGGGAATATTCTCCACAACAGAGCGAATTGCATCCGCGTCTCCCTATCCGCAGTCGTTTTCGATTTCTCTGACCTAACTCTTAAACTCGGCGCTTAGCGACTACGTCACGGCTTTCAGCCCGCCTTCTGTTCGTTGATTGGCCCGGCTGTTTTCAGGCCGGTGGAAAACAGAAAGCTAGGGTGCTATCTCAGACTGACTACAGGAGTGAAATGAAATTAGCGGAAGTAGGAAGTCTGACGTAGTCAGGCTATCAAGTGTTATTCCCAGGGCCTAAAACCTTTTGCCACAACTACCAATACTAGGTTTACTGCCCATAATTTTTTTTCTACTGGCCATGAAACAGTTATGAGACAGGTACAGTTATTACACCAAACGTTTAGATATCAGTAAAAACTAATCAAGTAGGCCAGAATGAGCCAGTTGTCGAGATTGGGAATACCCACTTCCCTTAGGCAGCCTCAAGGGCAGCCTCCTTGGAGAAGACACGGGGCGACAGGAACCCCCGAAGGGGATGGCCTTGTACTGATATGCCCACCCCTCGAAAGCAAAGCGTAGATATGGTCTTTGTCGAGGAAGGGCCGAGACATGAAAGTATGCGTCCTTCAGGTTGATTGCTGCAAACAAATCTTGGAGGTAAGTGCATGTGAGGATGTGGCTCTGCATTAGCTTCTTGAACAAAGCTAGTGAAGGGCCCGATTCAAGACACGCAGATCCAAGACAGGCCGTAACCCACCACCTTTTTTGGATATGATGGAAGTACGGGTTGAAAAACCCTGACTTCATCACGCTGGAGGGACGGGATCTATTGCGTCCTTCGCCAGCAGGACCAGAACAGGACAAGAGCATCCTTGTCTGCCACTGAGGTAAACCGGACGCTGCTGAACCTGAGGGTACGCCGGGCGAATTGAATCGCATAGCCGAGTCTGTTTGTCCAAATGAACCAGCGAGATGGGCTGGGAAGCACTAGTCAACCCCCAAACACCATGCAAGCAACACCAATGGAACTATAGACGTACCCGCAGTGGGGCAGCGAGGTGGAGCACAGGGACCCAACCCAGAAGGCATAGCGTCCCAGTATAGATGCCTTGAGTGTGATTTAACACTTACCTGGCTCCATGGTTCCTGCGAGGGAGTGGCTGCAGACACGTGAGGTGGTGTTGCGTCCTCGAACTCTGGCCATGGGGCCAGTGGCAGAACAGAAATGAACTTTTTTTTTTTTTAAAAGATTCTCTATATTGCCCTCCTCTGGGGTAAGAGAAGCTCTTTCCATCTCCAGGTTGCCTGTCTCAGGGGTGGTGTTTCGCCGACAGCTTGAAGGATTTAGACGGGTGGCGGCGTCTTCCTGAAGGGCTCAACATTGCGGCTAGATCTGTTGTTTTTTTTAAAACCTAGAATCTTTGAAATTGATGAAAAGTAATTTCCTGACCTAGCCTGATGTTGCTGTTTAAAATTGTATCGACAAGTGCAGAAGACAGTTGTGCCCGCATGGTGAAGTCCCATGCAATCCCTAAGTATGTTGTCCTCTGGGCCAGAGAGACCCTTTTCGCATGGGGTCTCAACCCCAGAGAAACAAGATGAGAGAGGATGACATCCCGATGTCAAAGCGCAAGCTCTTGAGACAGGGCCAGTATCAGCCAATTGTCTAGGCAATTCGGATGCCCTTGAGTCACAGCGGCATGCATTTTGTGTACTGTATGTGCGGGGTGACAACCCTTGCGAAAAAGACATTTATTCAAGTGTGCTATTAGTATACTTAAAATAATTATAATAGTAATAATAGTAATTTAAACTAAAAATAAAAAAGTAGACTGAAAGTATACTTTCTTATTTTTAGTTTAAATTACTATTATTACTATTATAAATGAGGACATGTATAGTCAAATATACTTAAAATTTCACTTAAGTATACTTGACTTATACTGAGAGAAATTTTAAGTATATTTGACTATACATGTCCTCAATCTTTTGATCGATATATACTTAAAAGTATAATAAGTATTCCAAGTATACTTGGCTTTTAAGATTACATACTATCTTGTTCAAACAACTCACATTGTTTGAAAATATTGATTTACAAAGAAAGCAGATACAGTTGTAATTCAACCCCATTGAAAATCAGGTTTATTGGCAAAATGTACAGACTGTCAGCTGTTTGAAATGAACAAATCAAACAAAAATAATTGAAATAGCTCAACAGAACAAATGTTTCAAGAGGTTTTCGCAAATTCACCTGAAAATTAAAATTTTCCAAACTCCAACAAGACAGTGGTGAGTTTGTAAATTCCATTAATTTAGTGGCAGGTTATAGCAGAGTATGCATCCATGTTAAGTGATGTCCACATATCTGAGGGTTAGAAACAGCCCTGACATTTTCCATTTCAGCCCTGGCCTTGCTTCATGGCTTCCTCGTATTTTGAGGCCAGCATTTTCTTCAAGGCCTAAATGTACAACAATAAAATAAATGTAAAAGAAAGGTTATATAAATATTATCCAGTGTAAGTTGTTAAATGGGACTCTGTATATTTATTTGTACACACACCTGCCTGCTCTGCAGTACATAGGAAGGATCCAGAGCATGGACGAGACCCCTGAACCCTTCATCCTCCACCACTGAAAATGGTTGAGGCTCTGATGATCATATTTACCAGCTCCTCATCAATCATCTGCTTTCGAGAACCTGAAGAAAAGAGAATTATGTTTTAAAAACAAACACAAGTCCAGCTTAATAGTGAAATTATGATAGTGCAGCCGAAATGACAAACGTTTAGGAGGGGAGGTAATAGCCTTCTACCTTCTGTGTGTACTTGGTCACAGGCTGCGCAGTGTCATGCAGAGCTCTAAAGTGTCTGTGTCTGAGCATGGAGGAAGTATTATTTGAATACATAAGCTCCTTATCACACACCAAACATCTCACCTGTTTCATAGACTTAAATAAAGTAAAGATGTAGATGATCTGGGAAATAAGAATATAGAGAAATAAAGAAAGCAATGACACAAAAGTAACTAATTATTAAACTGACTAAAATAACTAACTACTAACTAACAATCAAAAACAACACCAGCAAGTTAAAAACAAATCTTTTAATAAATTTAACGTAATCTATTTCTCAAAAAGCTTTCAAAGTACACTACACTCCTCACAATCTAACCAACCAACCAGCCAGACTGTGCCAAATACGGCCATTAAAGCAAGGTAAGGATTTGACACCCAAACCAAAGCACACACGTGATTGGACAAAAAGTGAGGCTTCGTTTGTCAATGACCACGTGATTCTGTGGAAAGAATGCACGTCTCGAAACGAAGATTCATTGGAATTTGAGCCGTGTGCTCGATACGCGCATCGGATCCTCTGTGTCATATGTAACATCACTACCATTTGCCTGCATGGCCACCCTATCTTCTGTTAATAAATAACTCCCCTGCTCATTCTGAGTCTGGGTCTCATAACAATAAGTATACTTGCTACATAAAGTATACTTAAAAATATACTTGAACTTCATAATTAATTAATTTAACTTGAAGAATAATTTTTCATAAGGGAAGGTTAGGCTGAATGGAAAAACCAGATATCTGAAAGCCAACCTCAGGAACTTTCTCTGTTGTGGCAGAATTTCTATCTGAAAATTTGCATTCTTGAGATCGACTGTGACAAACCGCTCTTTGTGTTGGATTTGCTTAAGTATCATATTGATCGTTAGTATCTTGAACTTATATGTTCTAAGAGGACATTTCAAAACTCGAAGATCTAAAATTGGATGCAACCTCCCATATTTTTTGGGAACCAGAAAGTACAGACTGTAGTAGCCTGACTCTCTTTCTGAGAGGGGAACATGCTCTATGGCCAGAAGAGATTGCAGCTCTTGTGACAGAAATTGCACCTGCTCTGGTATCACGGTAGTGGAGACAATGCTATTGAAACGCAGAGCGCAAATTGTATTCTGAAAACTTTCTCTACTGTCGTAGAGCTTCCAGTAGCTTCCATGCTGCCAAGTGCTCTGAAAGGGGTACCAATTTAGATACTTCCTGGGGGATGTTAAATGTTCTGTGTCTTGGGAGATAGCAGGAAGCGACAGAACATTCAACATTTCACTGGAAACCACAGCACCCCAAATCTCCAAAGGTGGCAGGGATGTTACAATGGTTTTGTGAACCCTTCTTTTACGCACCTCATCCCGAGGGGGGCACACCCCTACAGACCTGGGCGCAAAACCCTCATGACTTTGATTGTTGATCAAAACATTGATTGTTCTTAGTTATACCTTAATCGCATTTGTAATCCCTAGTTATGATGTGAGCATTAGCCCCGAATGTGTATGGTAATAGATTGTCTGAAACTACATCCGTCATGATAGAATTATAATGTAGCCTACCCTATTCCTGCTTAGTTGAATAATCACTGGACATGTACAATCATGCATTTCATTTCCCTATGTGGTTACACATTCTTTGGTATCACTTTACAATAAGAGGGCATGAATAATAATAATAATGGTAATCTACTGGCAGCTGTGTTTGCCAGCAATGTACTGTACATTTAGAAGGTATCTCATATATTTTGGGAAACCAATTGCTTCAAACAGTTCGAGTTTAAAAACTAGTATTTCTACAGATAGTACTGTGAACTTCATTTGAGTCCACTGAAAATTAATATTTCTTAATATATAACTGCAAACACCTAATGTGTATTAATTAATTAATTAAAAACATGACTTTAACTAAAACCTTTGCAGTTCATAGCTAACAATAGCATACATGTATGTTATTTAGCAAGTACTTAGCAAGGAGATTGTCACTGCATCAGCAACTACACACTGTCTTTAAATAAAGCAACAGGAAGTTTAACATCAGTATTTCTCTGTTCATCATTGACCGAAGCACACTCTAGCACAATTGTGACCCACAAAACTAATTCATTAAACTAACAGATCTCTCCTATATCATTTTGTGCAAAAACACATTATTTTAATATTTACTCTCCTTTTTAGTTATTGACTTATTAACTATAATTATTTCTCTATGAACTTTCACAAACATTTCAGTGAAATTAACTTCGTCCGTTTAGTAAATCTGACTGTTACGTTGATTTTCACTGGCTGCTGTGGTTGCCAGTAAATTGCTGTTCTCTTACGAGAGTATCTCTCGTACTGCGTAATATCTTACGCTATGGGGAAAACCTCTTTTCCACGAGATATTGAAGCCAAAAATTATCCTTAATTTTTTATTAATGTAAAACGCTTTGCACCAGCAAGCAGACATAGGCGAGACAGCTCGCGCGCCTATTGGCTGTCCTGCAGCAAAAGCAGCAGCCTATCGAGAGAGGCTCTGCGTGACGTCATGACGAATGGGGGCACTTCGCGCCCATATCGTCGCTTCCCGCCAGAAAGAGCGTGGTCTCGCCCTATAGCTAGGCTCGATAGGCTGATACAAGCTGATTTTCATCTCTTCAGCGAAGCTCACGCATCGCTGGATCCGGAGTGAGAAGCCGCGCCGTCGACCTGTAGCCTTCAGCGGGACGTGCCCTCGAGTCTGGAGTCGCTGGCCTCGCCGCCTTCAGCCGCCGTACCTGCTGCGCTTTCCGGCGCCTGTATATCCTTTTACTCTGCTGAGAGTGTTTGTTTGCTTACGTAACGCAACTCACACTTCTCCCTAAAACTCTAAAAGAGCTGCGTCTTTTTCAAGATGCCTTCCTGTGGCTCGTACGTTACCGAGCCCAACTCAGCGCGGGTGAAGATCACGCGGCTCTCGCGCTCACTAACGGCGGATGCCCCCATTGTGAGCTGTTGCCTATGGTGACTCTGAGGACTCGCCTGGCATCCTTCTCAGAGCCTGCACTTCTGCCCGCTGTGGTGCCGCGCCGAGCGCGCCCCCGAGCTCTCTACTGCTCGCCGGTTCGCCCGCCAGCTTCGCCGGCATCGCTCGAGTCGCTCACAGACGGACAACGGCCGCCGTCTGCCGCCGCGTCCGCACTTGAGCTCGACGAACCTACCGAGGCATGTTCTCTCCTGGCATCGCACAGCGTTGTGGACTAGGAGACGAGCCGGCACTGAAACTGAGCCGATGCGTCTGCTCTCTCAAGCCGTGGATTACATCGGCCTCGACTGAAAGGCGCCCGCGCAACCAACGCGCAACAGACGCTTTCTTGGGAAAGACGAAGCTCCGTCACAGTCGTGACCCGCGCCCTTCCTCCCTGAACGGTGAGAGACATTTGTGACTGATGCTATCCGAGATGACGGAAGCTGAGCACTCCGTGTTCCTCGACGCGCCCCCACCCGCCGCCAGGCCCGAGATCAACACCGCGCTCTCGCTCTGCTGGACGCCGCCCCCCTCAGAGCGGGCCCCGGCCGAGGATTGAGGTAAAGCCCGAGGTCTCAAGGCCTTCCTAGTCTCTCTAGGAAAGCGACGGTGTTCAGTTCCCGCTGCGGCCGGAATTTCTCCAAAACTTCTCGCTCGTTCAGTTCCAAGCAATGTGACTGTTCCAGTGTATTTCGCAGTGAGCAAGCTGGTTCCACAGCCCGCTTGCCTGCGCACAAAGGCCGTCTTTTCGGCTACCCAGATAAATCCAATAAAGAGTGCATTTTCTGGTGTTCCGGCCACGGCCGATGGTGTTACGAGTGTTGTAAGAATGCCCACGTCCCAGTGCCCATTCCCACACCCAGACACAGCCCGCCACGGTGCAGGGCTAGCACAAATAAAACCGAATCATGTCGGTTGTGTAGCAAAATGTAGTGAACGCGCCCATATAACAGTGCCCGCTTACACTACACGATGCGTGTCCCTTGGTTTCTGTAAAAACGAAACTAACTGTACGCTCTTCCGCGCCCACATTCCCTCACTGACACGCCGAATCTCACGGGATTCACCCCCGCTCGCTTTCTCTGCACAACCCATCACAGAGAAGCTGAGCACGGCCAGGCTGCCAGCTGTGATCAGCGCGCGCCTCGCACGCTGTAAACACAGCATTGATTCAGTCAGCGCGAGCTGACAGTATTCTCAGTGTAGTAAATGTGCCCACATTTAGTAAATGTGCCCACATATTCTCTCACACACGCCGAATCCCACGGGATTCGCCCCGCTCGCTTTCTCTGCGCGTACCCGCCATAGAAAAGCTGAGCGCGGCCAGGCTGCTCGCTGTGATCAGCGCACCCCCCGCCTCGAACGCTGTAAACACGGTGTTGTGTTCCCAGTACACAGGGGCTCTCGAGCCGCCGTCCTGCCGCGGCCAGAGCTCAGATTTCATTCTACCCCTAGCTATTCACGCAGATGCGTGGTCAAGGCTTCCCGGGGTATCAGAAGGGGTGTTGAACACTACAACGAAACTACGGTGAAAAGCCGTAAAAAAAAAAAAATCTGTAAAAAAAAAAAGCCGTAAAATCTCATCTCCTTCGAGCCTAGATAGCGAAACTATCGCTAGATAGAACCTCTATCTCAGAGCGAAGGGGGCTTATGCAACAGATATTTTCTGGTACCGGAAAAAGATGGAGGGCTCAGACCCATTCTAGATCTGCAACTGCTGAACAGAGCGCTTATGAAGCGCCAGTTCAGAATGCTTACGACCAGGAAAATCCTCGCGCAGGTGCGCCAAGGAGACTGGTTTATGTCAATAGATCTGAAAGATGCCTATTTCCACACACAAATAGCGTCCCATCACAGGCGATTCTTGAGATTCGCCTTCAAAGGCCAGGCATATCAATACACAGTCCTGCCGTTCGGCCTGTCTTTAGCACCCCGTACATTCACGAAGTGCATGAGAGCTCATAGAACACAGGGCCGCATTACTCGAGGACCTCGAGAAGCTGGGCCTCACAGTCAATTGGGCAAAAGCTCGCTGTCTCCCAGTCAGAAAATTTCTTTTCTGGGAACAGTGTTGGACTCGCTATCCATGACGGCACGCCTGTCACCGGAGCGCGGATTAAATATTCAGCACGTCGCGAAATCCTTCCGCCACGGCTCTATAGTCCCGCTCAAAAGGTTTCAGAAAATGCTGGGCCTAATGGCCTCAGCAGTCTCTGTACTCCAGCTGGGCCTGCTTCGCATGCGCCCACTGCAGATGTGGCTGAAAGCGCGGGTTCCGTCCCGGGCATGGACCGCGGGTCTATTTCGCCTCAGGGTCAACCTACAATGCGTTTCAGCTCTGGAACCTTGGAAAGTAACTGACTGGTATCAGTCAGGTGTGAGTCTGGGGACCGCCTCGAGTGTGAGGGTGGTGTCTACGGACGCCTCCTCCTCGGGGCGGGGAGCGCTGCTCGAGGGCAGACCGCTAGCTGGCCTGTGGTCAGAACGGGAGAAGCTCCTTCACATAAACTGCTTGGAAATGATAGCAGTCGACAAAGCGTTACGGCGCTTCTGTCCCCAGATAAGAGGCCACCACGGTCTGGTCCGGTCGGACAACATGTCAGTGGTGGCATACATAAATCGCAAGGGCGGCATCAGGTCCCGAAACCTTTACAGGCTGACGGAACGCCTCCTGGTCTAGGCTCAGCACAACCTGCTCTCGCTGAAAGCAGCGCATGTGCCTGGTCACCTCAATGTGGGACCAGACAGACTGTCCAGAAACAACGTCCCAGCAAGGGAATGGTCGCTGCAACCCACAGACGGTCCAGCTGCTGTGGGAAACGTTCGGCAGAGCGCAGGTGGACCTATTCGCGTCCCACGAAAACGCTCACTGCCCGAAGTTTTTCTCGAAAAGCAAAGACGTGCTGGCCCATGTCTGGCCCTGCTGTCCCCTATATGCTTTTCCCCCTGTCTCGCTCCTGCCTCAAGTGTTGGAACGAATCAGGAAAAACGGATGCCCAGTGCTGCTCGTAGCTCCGCTCTGGACGAACCAGACTTGGTTCCCTGTCCTGATGCAGCTGACCAGCGCTGCCCCATGGCCTGTACCATTGAGGAGAGACCTCCTCTCTCAGGCGGAGGGCTCGATTTGGCATCCTCGCCCCGGATCTGTGGTCCCTGCACGCATGGGCCATCAACGGCTACCCGCTAACCTCCCAGAGGGAGTGTTAAACACGATCGCGCAGACTAGAGCCCCGTCTACTAGACGGCTCTACTCCTCGAAATTGTCTGTGTTCTCTGCTTGGTGTCAAGCCCTGGGCTTTTCACCCGTAGACTGCGGGGTTACGGAAGTGCTTTCCTTCCTTCAAGAGCTGCTGGATAAGGGCAGGACCCCATCCACGCTCAAAGTATACGTGGCGGCCATAGCAACGTTTGCAAAACCGGTGTCTGGCCAGTCGCTGGGAAGGAACGACTTAGTCGTGCGTTTCCTCAGGGGAGCTCGGAGGCTAAACCCACCCAGGCCCCTTCAGTCCCGACGTGGGACCTTTCCACGGTCTTGGAGGCCACGAAAGGTGCCCCGTTCGAGCCGATCCAATTGTCGGACATGAAACACCTGTCTTTCAAAAAAGCGTTTCTCATGGCTCCCGCTTCAGTGAAGCGCATAAGGGACTTACAAGCGCTTTCAGTAAGCGCGTCATGTATGGAGTTTGGGCCTGATGACTCAAAGGTCATACTCAAACCCAAGCATGGGTACGTGCCAAAATCCCTCAATACACCGCTTAGGGCCCAGGTAATTTCCCTGTCTGCCCTTCCGGTTCTCAATGAGGAGAAGGATGCGAGTCTCCTTTGCCCCGTTAGGGCACTAGAGCTTATGTGTCCCGCTCGTCTGGTTTCAGACAGACTGAGCAGCTTTTCATTTTGTTTGGCGGGCGTTCCAAGGGACTTTCCGCTTCAAAACAGAGCCTATCCAGATGGATAGTCGATGCCATAGCGCTGGCTTACACTTCTAAGGGCCTGCAGTGCCCCTTAGGTGTCAAAGCGCACTCCACGAGAGGCGTGGCCTCCTCGTGGGCATGGTCAAGCGGGGTCACCCTGCAAGATATTTGTATGGCCGCGGGCTGTGCCTCGCCGTCTACATTTATAAAATACTATAACCTGGAGGTGCCCGCCTTACAAGCTAAGCTTTTGGCAGTCTAGACTTTAGTGCTATCTGCCCGCTGTGCGGCCGGATACTGAGTTTGACCTGCGTATCGCTCACTGACCGGTACAGCAGCTCCATGAGTGTTGACACATACGGCCACCCAGTTCAGGCTGAATGTTCACCCTGACGGTATGGTCTAATTGTCATATGGTTAGCTCCTTTTGGATGCTATTTTATAAGGAATGACGCTTCTAGCCTCTCTTCCTTCTCTCTCTGTGAGTTTATGGTGATTATGCACTATATGCGCCCCGGGCTTCGGCCCCTGGGACTCTGGTGTGGGATCCCTGTAAGCACGGCGTGTTGCATTGTGTTCCCTATAGTGTAAGATATTACTCAGTACGAGAGATACTCTTGTAAGAGAACGTACTCGGTTACTAATGTAACCTCGGTTCTCTCTAGAGAGGGAACGAGTACTGTGTATCTTGCCGTGCTTGGAATACGCTCTGGTTCGCTTCGGCGATGAAAACCAGCTTATATCAGCCTATCGAGCCTAGCTATAGGGCGAGACCACGCCCTTTCTGGCGGGACACGACGATATGGGCGCGAAGTGCCCCCATTCGTCATGATGTCACGCAGAGCCTCTCTCGATAGGCTGCTGCTTTTGCTGCAGGACAGCCAATAGGCACGCGAGCTGTCTCGCCTATGTCTGCTTGCTGCTGCAAAGCGTTTTACATTAATAAAAAATTAAGGATAATTTCTTCATACGTCTACAGAAATTCCTACTGAGAATGTTTAATGGTACAAGACATTCGGAAAATATGAGATCCGGATGTGCCGTCACATTACATTGGTAAAAATCATTATCATAGTATCAAAATCAGCCTATCCTTGCCCTGTTTTTGGATAAATAAATCAAAAAGTATGAAATACATTTCAGAAAAAGTTTTTCTCAATCTTTTCCACTGGCCAAATAGTATTATTACGGTCTCATTTGAATTTCCTAAAATGATGATATCAAGAAGTGGTGGATTAATTTTGTGTAGAACCACCTTGATGGAGAGTTGAGGATCATCACCAACACCCGCCTCTGCAGTGAAGATTTTACAAACTTTCATCGGAGACAACTAGGATTCACTGCTAGTCTCTCCCTTGTGAAGGCCCCCTTCTTCCTCCCTTACACCTTACACTTCTACCTCTGTACAGATAAAACAGTTCCGGCTCACATGGTTACGCAGAAGCGATAAATAATTCTGTATTATACATTTTTAAGGCCAGACAAGTAATTTGTTGATTTTTTTTTCAGGGCTTGCACCTTGGAACCTATTTCGGGGTTTGCATTCTCGAGTCGCCATGGCACTGTTGTTGTGCGGGTGAGCGGGCCGGAGCACGTTGAGTGTTTTCTGTTGAAACGGTGTTGTGTAAGGCCCCTAAGTTAATAACTAATGATCTTTGCAACGGAAGTGAATCAATCAAAACTAACTTTAGCTGGACAATAACTTTATTCTAGAGCTGCTGTAGGCCTAAAGCCAAAACAATCTCTATTACTTTAATTTGCTATAATCACTGTAAAGCTGCTTTGAAACCAATTATATATAGCGCTTTTAACAATATTAAGCTGACTTGACTTGACTTGGTGAATGGGGCCGAACCGACTATCTTTAAAATCATGTAAACCTAAGTTTTTGCACTGTTTTAAAATAATTTACATCCTGTTCACAATGTTTTGAATTTAAAAAAAAAAAGGATATCAATCTGTGTTTTGGTGTGAGGTCAAGTGGTAAACAAGTGTCATTTAGGAATCATCAATGGAGCATGAATATCACCTAGTGGCCTTTGTTGGTATAGCGGGTCACAACAAGCTAATTTTGCTCAAATATGGAACACAACTTCTAGACTTATGGCTTCAATTAATTTTAGGGTGAACCATTTATATATATGCACAGATGTCTAATATATATATATATAGGCCTATAATTTAAATTATATATACATAATATTACACATCTCTGTGCAAGAAACTTCAAAGTGTCTTCTTTAAAACAAGACCAGAATGAGGTTAATAGGCTACTCCAAAACGTTCCAGAATTACATTCATTTTATTCTCGACATTACCTTTGCCGGTCTACACTCAAAAATGGGTGTGACAGTTAACAGGTTAAATTTGTATTTATTATTTTTATTTTATTTCCATTGTCCACCAACTCTTCAAACTCCAGCCCAGTAGGTGGCGGAAATGCAGCAAAGCTGGTTTATCAACTGCCATTTAATTCAGAAGAAGAAAAAGAGGCAGGGGATTTTTCTGGTCCAGTCTGTCAGTGAGGGAGGGTTTATTTAGTGAGCAGCATCTGGAAGGGCCTCTGCTATTCACTTTTTAGTTACATCGTGTCTAGTGTTAGAACAGACTGAAGTAACTTCAGGCTTCTGCTAACAGATCATACATACTCAAGATGAACTGATGGAGGAGCTCAGGTAAGACAAATAAAGCGACAGAAATGTCATTGCAGTCTGTCATTGAAGAATCGCTGTAATACAGAATAAATTTATGAATGTATGTTAACAGACATGCAGAAATATAGAGTTTAAGTGTTTGGAGATGTTCTGATGTGTTTCTGTTTGCTTCTCGATGCTTGTTTGTCAGTGTTTGACGCTGTTAAACACACATTTATGTGTGTTTGTTTTGACTGTAACTTTACTTTCTGTTCTGCCGGTCAGTAGTGAAGGTGACACGGGTGAGCAATGACAGATCAACTTCATTTGCGTCTCTGACTGGTGCAAAATACAACATTTGCATTTACCATGGTAACAATAGCTTTCCTTATATCGTTTTCGTAGTTTCATGTAATGCTAAAGTAATAGTTCAATTACTGTAAGTGTAATACATGAACATGGGGACTCCCTAAAAATCTTCATCAGCTTTGTTGTTTTTTATGATGACAGTGCACACAAATGTGTATGGTTATGTGGTGAAATCTATGGTTACTATGGTATATTTTAAATTGACTGTGTGAATTTGCTTTTTATGTAATAACCATATTTATTTAATCTTAAAGTATACACATTTAAATGCTAATACATTACTAATGCCAATAAAATACTAAATGTACTCACTGCTATATATATATATAATTTGTATATTGTTTCATTACATATTACTTGATATTATATTATGTTTTAATATATGATTTTTTTCCCTCCTTCTTTCTATTAGCTAAAAGAAAGAAATCAAAACTGCTGCTGCAGCCATTTGCTTTGTTCTCTCAATTATTTCTTTGTCTTTTTTGTGCATAGTTCAAGGCTTAAAAATGGATGCTTCCCTTCTTGAATCTCCTCTGTCGTCCCTAGCATCACCTGTCCCCACAGCGTTCTCTGCGTCTGGGCACACCATCCATCCAGTGTCCTCTTCTTCAAAGCCTAGCTCCTCCTCTTCAGCAATGACTCCACCCCCACACCTTGCCTCACAGACAGGTCGATCCCAGCTGAATTCAGCCAATACTGCCTTTCCAGGACAATCATCTTTTCCTCCACAGGGTACAGATTCACTCTGTTTACCAGCACACAAACACTCAGTTTCAGTCAATCTCATGTTAATCTTGAGTACCTATAAAGTAGTATTGCATCATTCATATATCCAAAAAGTCTTTAGTTTTATTATATTTATAAAAGAAAGATAGGCTGTACAGAGTCTTTCCGAAAAAAAAAACGAGCAGGTGAAGGCGTGCCGTGTGGGCGGAGCGTGCCGTGTGGGCGGAGCTAAATAATCACGAGTGCGCGAAGCTTACGTTGAGAGCTTCTGGAAGCTGTGATATCCCAAAACAAAACATTGCTAACAATCAGATTCAGCCATACATTTTTGATCCCGAATCAGATCCCGAGGCTGAAATTGAAGACGAGCAGCAGCAGCAACGACTACAGCAGGACGTCTCTAAGCGGTGTGTACTGGAACTGTATAACTTATATTTGCTTAGCGGTTTTTTGTAAATGACTAATTTTCACTTTATGTCGTCGTATTTTTTTTAAAGGTCTACATGTGGAAAGTGTAGTTTTACATTAATTGTACGTGATCATGTCGTTTACTTGTTGTGCTTAATACACGGCGATAGTTAACAACTCACAGACATTTGAAGCAGTTTTACTCAATGCCTGCAGTTCCAACGCACGACCGTAAACCTTTATCGTTGGGACTGCTCCATCCTTAAGCATTAGACGATCTGCAAATCCGGCGTCGAACTGGGCCTTGTTTATAAAACAATCACAGCCGATGACTTCCATAAAGCCGAGCACACCGGTCTGATAGGCATAACATTACTTCTCTCGCTCTAGGCTACAGCTGCGCGCGCGCCCTTCCGGGAGAATTGCCCTTAGGACCCGTATAAGGAAATTCCGGCCTAGCTGACGTCACACAGGCCCGTACTCGAAAAAAACTTTCCGAAACTTGTGACAAACCGGAAGGAGTATTTTGAGAACAGAAATACTCAATCAAACGTACAACTTAATTTTTGAAACTTTGTCCATGTTTAGCATGGGGATCCAACTCTTTAATAGTGTAAAAAAATCACTATTCATGAAATAGCATTTCACCCCCCCTTTAATATAATTGAATTGAATGCCTTTATTGTCATTGCACTTAGCTGTACAACTAAATTCTTAACTGCAACTACTTGTGATAAAATTAACACACAAACACAATACAAAACACTAAGTAAAGGTAACATACAACTCAACATAGCTGCAAGAAATAGAAAATAAGCAGTATAAAGTATATTGCACAATCCCATGTGTATAAACAGTCAATGTATTGCACAGTCCATCCATATTTAAACACAAACAGTCTTATGTCACAACAAATGTATGTGTGATTCTTTTCAATTTCCAGGTGAAATCCCAGAGGAGCTAAGCATTGATGATTTTAAACAGAGGGCAAAGAATGGGGATGCAAAAGCACAGACAGAGGTCTGAATGTCACACAAACACACTCGCACTTACATTGTTTTAGTAATTTGAAAACTTACACTGTTGTTGGACAGATTGGTAGATATTATCTGAGATTAGCCGAGCAAGAAGACGAAGAAGTAAATTCTGTCACTGCGGTAACATGGCTACTCCAGGCGGCGAAAAATGGACGGAAAGATGCAGTGAAGCTACTACAACACTGCCTTCATGACAGGAGGGTAAAGCAGATACTTATGATATCTAGATTGTAAACGTATGACATCCATTTCTCTATACTTACATTTAGACTGACTTTTGTGTGTGTGTGTGTGTGTGTGTGTGTGGTGTGTGTGTGTGTGTGTGTGTGTGTGTGTGTGTGTGTGTGTGTGTGTGTGTGTGTGTGTGTGTGTGTGTGTGTGTGTGTGTGTGTGTGTGTGTGTGTGTGTGTGTGTGTGTGTGTGTGTGTGTGTGTGTGTGTGTGTGTGTGTGTGTGTGTGTGTGTGTGTGTGTGTGTGTGTGTGTGTGTGTGGTGTGTGTGTGTGTGTGTGTGTGTGTGTGTGTGTGTGTGTGTGTGTGTGTGTGTGTGGTGTGTGTGTGGTGTGTGTGTGTGTGTGTGTGTGCAGGCATCACAGCTGAGAACAGAGAGGAGGTGTGTTCCCTGGCATGTGAATCTCGTTTTCAGCGCAGTGTAAGGAAAGCAGCTCTGCTCATGTACTGGAAACTCAATCCAGAGAGGAAGAAAAACATCACTGCCTCTGAACTTCTGGAAAATGTTAGCCAGATCAACACTGAGACAGGTAAAACTTATGATGTTGTGATCAACCAATTCTGTCATTGCATAATTCAATTCATTACTGAATTCTTATTGTTCTCAACCTGTACACTGTTATTATTTTTCTGAGGAACGGCAAATAAAAAATTAGAATCTTCATTTATTTTCCATTAATTAACAGGGTCGTCTGTCACTATCTTTAGAACATATGTTATGTTTCCTGCTCCTCCTCTAGATGGTGCTCCCACCAGCCCTCTCTCAAGCCCAGCACAGAAACAAAGAAAAGTTTTGGAGAGTTTGGTCGCAAGAGATGGTGAATTCATTGTGTTCTTTTTGCAGAGTCAAATATGTTTTAGACATATATTACATATGTGGTAATATGAATATAATAACCTGAATCTGTGTATTTTTGCTTTGGCAGGGGCTGAATATGTAGGTGTAGAAGAGTTTGTTGAGTATACTAAACAATATGCTGAGGGTATTTCACCAACACCTGCCATTGAAGCAGCAGGGGATGATGATGATGAAGGGCCAGTAAAGAACCCTGATGAACTGCCTTTGCATCAGAAGGTGCCATTATTATTTCTGCTCGAATCTATGCATGGTAAAAACGTGGTAAGCTTACTCTGTCCACACAAATGCCGCCCTAACTAAAGTGGAATCTCATAACGAACCGATCGCATTTTGATGAGGTAAACCCGTAAAATATTGCAGACGCATGTAAACATCTCATTGTTAGGAGATGCTAATGGACAGCTACACACAGGATTTTGGCTAATGTGCCGATACAGTATAAAACACCTATGTACTGGATTGAAATGATACACCTTTAATTAGATGGAAAATGTCTCAGGTTACTGTACATCTTTAACCCTGGATCCCTGAAAAGGGAACGAGGCGCTGCGTCGAGATGCTTTGGGAACACCTTTGCGTGATGAAAATTAGCCTGTATGGCTAAATCTGGCACATTTACATGTTAGATTTTATACTCATGTTTCTTAATGTAAATTGTCCCTTTTAAATAAAGAAATCAAAAATTGCGTCAGGAAACACGTGTGAAATCGGTCCGATGGTGTGACGGAACGTCATAGGAAGGGAACGTCACGATCAGGAAACTATAACGCACACCCAGACCAAACAGTGTTAGCTTCTGATAGGCTGAAGTAAGTTGATCACAGGCATGCAGGGAGTATGGCAGGGCGACGTGTCGTCTCATTCCCTTTTCAGGGAACTCACGCTGCGTTGAGACGCTCTGGGAACATCATACCCACGCCGCCATAATAGAATGTTCCTGTCAGTGTGAAATCGAGCACACAATAGGACGAGAGAGCGTCTTAGGGACATAACCCAGTCTAGGGTGGAGAAAGGCTTTCGCCATGCCAGGTGCAAATTCCAGGCACGAAGGAGCTTGTAAGTCTCAGTTTCTTTTGAGAGACGAGATGTCGAGGAGGAACCCCACTTTAAGAGTGAGGAACTTTTCTGGAACCTCTTCAATAGGCTCAAAGGGAGTCGAAGTAAGGCATTCTAATGCAATGGCCTCGTGTAGAGATTGACCGATATATAGTTGTCCTGATATTTTTCCAGATATTTAAGCATTTTTTTCATAATCGGGTTTCAGTTTTGTAATATTGGATTCACGATAAATGGCGTTTTGAAAATTGCGCGCAAGACCACCATTAAAGGGATACTCCACTTTTTTTGGAAATAGGCTCATTTTACAACTCCCCCAGAGTTAAACAGTTGAGTTTTACCGTTTTCGAATCCATTCAGCCGATTTTCTGATATTTAGAAGAATATCAGTAAGCAGACAGTTTCTGGTCTCATTGACTCCCATAGTATATATTTTTTCCTACTATGGAAGTCAATGAGACCAGAAACTGTCTGCTTACTGATATTCTTCTAAATATCAGAAAATCGGCTGAATGGATTGGAAAACGGTAAAACTCAACTGTTTAACTCTGGGGGAGTTGTAAAATGAGACTATTTCCCAAAAAAGTGGAGTATGCCTTTAAAGCACTGAGGGGAGATGAGTCAACAATGGTGAAATTCAAAGGGAAAATAACTTGCAAACGCACAACGGCACAACGTCATATAATGTCTCTGAACAGATTCACGCCCACTTTTAGGGGAAAATAAAAACACTTCCCATAGACTTCAATACAAAATAGCGTCTCAAAACAACGTCCGTACACAGCCGACAGGCATTAATAACTTAAGAAATCACTAAGATTAAACATGTCAAGTAATTATATGTCCACCGTGCCTGCCATAGAGCGTGCAAGATGCATCAACAAACTTAATTTGGTCAGTTTAAAAACATTCCCTTCATTCTCCCAGGGTCAAATTGGTGTAACAACCCCACCCAGTGGCCAGAGGTGTCTTACCCCGACATTTACTCGTAGTCGTAACTCATCGAGTAACCATGGTAAGCCAGTGAATGATTTTACTTTGTTTTTTAAAAGTAAACATCTTTAAAAAAAAACATATATATATATATATATATATATATATATATATATATATATATATATATATATATATATATATATATATATATATATATATTACCGGTATGTCTTATAATATACATTATAATATATCTTATAATATATATAACCCCACTGGGTGGGGTTGTTTCACCAATTTGACGCTAAGAGAATGAAGGGTCATATTTTTAAATGTGACCAAACATAAAACTCACTTTTTCACACACTTTTCCATGAAAGTTTCTAAAAATTATGATTGATTTTTTCAAAGGGATACTAATGACACATGATTTGGATATTTTTATGTCTGGGAAAAATTTGGGATTAAATGGGTTAACATGTTTATAAATAACTGAAAAAAGCACAAATGCCAGGGCATGTCAAAACATCATAAGAGCCCGAAAACACCTTAGACCCCAAAGGGTTAAAAGTTGGCCACATGTACATAATATTTGGAGTTTTCCTCCGTTCGGCGGGATTAATGTAATAATTAATTGATTGTCAGATAGTTAATCCAAAAATTAAAATTCTGTCATCATTTTACTCACATTTTGTTCCAGACTCAGAAAGCTTCCGTCTTCCATCTTCAAAACACAAATTAAGATATTTTTAACCCTCTGGGGTCCTTCGGACCAAATGGTCCAAAGCGTTTAAATAAAATTTTTTTAAAAATCATAGCTTCATCGGAATGGTCTGAAATTTGGTGACTTTGTTGGTACTTGGTATATGAACACCCAAAAAATGGGCGACAGGATTTGAATAGTTTAAGTGGTTGTAAAAAAAATAGTCACACTCAGGACCTTCGGGACCAAATGGTCCCCCATAGGAAATGAATGGGAAATTGGCAAAAATGTGACAATACAGAGTTTTTTTGTGCGTACAATCTACAAATCAGCCACGATCCAGAAAAAAAGCACACAACAGTGAAGGGGTGAATCGATAAAACATCCAGAGTGCAAAACAGACACATCCACACACACACACCCACACACACACACACACACACACACACACACACACACACAAACACACACACACACACACACACACACACAAACACACTTTTATACACATACACTAATAAATTCAGATTACATAAATCTATTTTGAATTTTTAAAAATCACAGCTTCTTCGGAATGTTACGAAACTAGGTGACTTTTATGGTATTAGGTATGTGAACACACAAAAAATATTGAGGTCATCCAAGCATGCTAAGTGGTCATCACACTTCTGCTCTTTGGTCACAATAGTTTTTTTGTGCATACAATCTACAAATCAACTCATTTAAAAAATTGATTTCATGAGGCCTAGGCTTGACTCTAAAATGAAATACAGCTTTAATAAAAAAATTACATATATATAAAAAAATTATATTATATTCAATGGGATAAAATGGGTCATAATTATTGCAAAAATATTAATTATAAATCACAAAATTATCTCAAAACACCAAAAAAGAAAAGAAAAAATATTATAAAAAACAAGTAAAAAAAAAATTATGATTTTTTTATATATATATATTAATTCAACCCTCCCGGTCCTGAGTGTGACTGTTAAATGTAGTTCACCCAAAAATGAAAATTCTGTCAGTAATTACTCACCCTCATGTTTTTCCAACCCCGATAAAGATATTTGTGATTAAATCTGAGAGCTGGATCATTCCTGCATAGGCTTCTAAGGGATTGAAACTTGACAGCCCCGAAAAATCATTAAAGACATCGTTAAAATAGTCCAAATGTCTACAGTGGCTCAATCTTAAGTTTATCAAGCGACGAGAATATTTTTTGCGCGCAAAAAAAACTAAAATAACGACTCTTCTGTGTCATTCTCCTAAGCTGTTGACGTAGTGTAACAGCGCAGCGCTTCTGTGTTGTACGTCACACGTAGGCTCAATATTGGCCGACGCTGGTCATGTGTGTGATGCGTGTGACGTTCAACCAAAAGGGTTGCGCAATAATACTACATGAAATCTCCAGGCTCAAAGAGAATACTTGAATAAAGTCGCTATTTTAGTTTGTTTTTTTGCGCTCAAAAAGTATTCTCGTAGCTCGATAAACTTAAGATCTCGCCACTGTAGTCACTTGGACTATTTTAACGATTTCTTTAATAACTTTTCGGGGCTGTCAAGTTTCAGTTCCTTAGAAGCCTATGGAGGAGTGATCCAGCTCTCAGATTTAATCAAAAATATCTTAATTTGTGTTCCGATGATGAATGAAAGTCTTACAGGGTTGGAACGACATGAGGGTGAGTACTGACAGAATTTTCATTTTTGGGTGAACTATCCCTTTAAAAGAAGGACCCCAGAGGGTTAATATGGATACTCTGGTCGATCGGCATCGGCTGGTCAATTGGCATCGGCTGATAATCACATTCTATGACTCGATCGGGAGTTACTATATTTGCTATCAGCACGACATCGGTATCGGCCGATAAAAGATTAAAATGATTTAAAATGAGCTTTGCCGGTATGTGGCGTATTTACTATGCGCACGTGACGACCGTGAACGTAGCATGAGCGCCAGTGACTTTAACTTCCAGGTGTGTGGAGAAAAAGACGTGCGTCAGTATCGAGTTCTCTTTCGGGCTTGAACAAACCATAACACACACAAATTATGCCAAAATGTCCGTTTTGTTGAGTGTCCTCATAAGAGCAGTCTTAAATTATTTAAATAAAGTCTTAAATCAACGTAGAGATTTGTGAGAAGTCAAAGAAATGTCATGGTCATGGTCAGTCAAAGAAAATTAAACAATTAATATGCCTACCGGTTTGTGGGTCTTTAATCAGTCGTGACAGATTGCCTCAGTTAAAGCCAATTTCCGATCCACCGACGTTAATCTAGTAATTCTCCTGACTGCTTTGTCAGACAAAAATGGTGGATTTTGATTTGTCAGATCGCATCAAACTCCCTGCGAAGGATGAATTGACGCTAATTTAAAATTGAAAGTAAAGTGCACACTGTCGCACCAGTTTAAGCGATGTAAAAAAAAAATCGTTTCGTTTTCAAATTAGCGCCAATTCAAGGCACAAAAACAGCTGCTCCGCACGACCGCACCATTATGAATCCCCGTGCAAACGCGCGCATTCTACGTTTGCCTATAAATTAGTGATTTAAAAGCCCCCACCGGTGACACTGGTATTACCGTTGCTGTCACACGTCGATTAACCACTGGGAAAATATCATCACCGTCACATCTCTACTCCTAAGGACTGAAGTTTGAAGTCTGAACTTAAAAATAAAATGTGGCACAGGCATATCATTTATTCCCCTTATTTATTCTAAGTGAATAAATAATTTATTCATTTTTCAGGGGTGAATGTCTGTTTACATTTGTAAAAATTATATTTATGGTAGAATCAAATAGTAGAATGTTTCTCTTTTGTATTGCCTTATCTACAACACATGAGTGTAATAAGGTAAAAGGTAGTAGCCTACAGGAGAGAGACTTTATTTGATTTCTCCTCAGTAAAATCAAAATGTGTATATATATGTATATATATATAAATATATATATATATATATATATATATATATATATATATATATATATATATATAAATATATAAGGGGGAAAATGTGTATATATATCGGTATCAGCCAAAATAAGTTTGAAAATATTGGCATATCGAATATCGGCCAAAATCCAATATCATGCATCCCTAATGTAAACAATATATAGATGAGGCTTCTCTAGGTTCTGCTTTCTAACTTCGTGAAACATTAGCAAACCATAATAAATCACACATCTTGATTTACCGTACGGCATAGAATAGGAGTGCACAGCTGAAACAGCGCTTGGAAGATCATCAAAAACTACACCAAACTTGGTTTTCTAACTTCCTATATATGACAGGTCAGGCAAGAATGACAAATTAAATAAAATTGCATCACTTTTTCTTGGGTTTACTCAGCAGTCTGAAACAAAAAACTCCAAACATGATCAAAATCCATTTTCTTCAAAATGAATGTTTTCTATTAAATTAAACTTAATACCTAACAAGATATCATCAAGTTTAATTTAATAGAAAACCTTTCAAACTAACTTTTAATAAAAAAACAAGCTATCATCAAAAGTAAGCAACTTGAAATCACGTGAAATTATTAAAAATGCCTTCAGGGTGTAAGGGGTTAAAAGTGACAGCCAACAGAGAGCTTACATATCACTTATATAAAAGATTGAATGATCGGGATCAGGATCTGTGTCGGTCATTCATGATGACAAGAAATTGGTAGTCTGTATCGGCTGCAAAAATACTGATCGGAGCATCCCTAATATTTTTTTATATTCTCTTATAGTTTAGTCCACTCATTGAAAGTCAATGTAACAACATTTTCGAGCTTCAAAAAGTGCGCTAAGACATTGTAAAAGTTAACCAGATGATTTGACTGTTTTAATCAGGTCTACTGAAGAGATGCGTTGCTTTATATCATGAGCAGATTTCATTTAGGGGTTTATTTACGTGCTCTGTATGCGTGTTGATCAGTGTTTACATCAAATATGGTCAACAATAGCTCAAAAGGGCTTGCCGGTTGAAAACAAGGATTTTCATTGGCTTGGCAAAAATTATGAGAGAATAATAAAATATCAATGTTTGTTTTCTGAAAACGATTAAAAGCCTAATGGGATTAGAAAAACATTGACATTTTTGGGTTAACTATCCCTTTAAGACAACAAATACTGAGTATTCTTGAAAATTGACGTCCCTACTATTTCATTTGCAGCTCACCATGTCTTGAGACACAGTCAAAAATAATATTTAGTACAGTATAATATTTGCTGACTAATTCATTTTCTTGATACTCACAGGTATTGAAGTTCCCCCTTCATGCAGTGTTGGAGGTGAAAGAGGTGTTGATTGACTGGGCGTCCCGTGCGGGCATGCAGTGGATTAGCGCCCTCATACCTACTCATCATGTCAATACACTCATCTTTTTCTTCATCATCTCCAACCTAACCCTGGAGTTCTTTGTTCTTGTCATTCCTCTCATTATATTCTACCTCTCTTTTCTGTCAATGGTAACTTGTACTCTCCGAGTCTTTCAGAACAGCAAGGCATGGGAGAACTTTCGAACATTGACGGCCATGTTGTCTCATTTTGAGCCAGGCATAGACCTCGAGCAGGCCGAGTCAAACTTCACATGGAACCACCTTGAGCCATACCTCTATTTCCTCTTCTCTTCGCTTTTCCTCGTCCTTTCGATCCCCGTGACAGACAAGTCCTGGTTGCCATGTTCGGAACTGGCAACAGTTGCAGTCTTTTTCACTGTAAGCAGCTACTTAAGCCTGCGACCAGCAGCGCAGCAGCATGCCAAACTTGCTCTGCTCTCCCAGGTTGCCTCTGCCATTTCTGCATTCTTGAATAAGTTGCTGGGAGGCTGGGTGGGTCGTATGGTTGGTGGTGCTTGGTTCAACATGCACCTTGGTGACTGGTTGGTACTGCATGTGGGTGTGCCTTGTTTTCTGTATCTCTATCTCGTGTATCAGTGTACCCGTATGGCCACCGCAGGTGGTGCACGTGGCACCTACTGTGTGCTGCTGCCCTACCTGGTGTGCTTCATCTGGTGTGAACTGTCCGTCACGCTGTTGCAAGAGTCTACTGCATTGGGGCTAATGCGCACAACTGTGGGCTACCTCCTTTTCTTCTTCGCTTTGCCCGTGCTTTCGCTGGCTCTAGCAGCCATAATGCTGGTGCAGCTGGTGCAGTGGTTCCTCGCACTGGAACTGACCAAAATGGTTTTAACCACGTGTGTTTGCGTGCTGCCTGTTTTGCTGCGCTGGTGGACACGTTTTAGCATGTCACCCTTGGCAGTGCTGCACTTTTTGCGGCGTAGCAGCGTGGTCAAGTTGATCCTTGTGTGGATTTCAGCTCTGGTGCTCTTCAGCTGGTTCTACGTGTACCGTTCTGAGGGGAGGAAGGTCTACAACTCCACCCTTACTTGGCAGGAGTACAGCGACCTGTGTGGCCCTCGTGCCTGGAAGGAGCGTAACATGGCACACGCCCAGATCCTCTGCAGCCACTTGGAGGGACACCGGGTGACGTGGGAGGGTCAGTTTAAGTACGTTCGTGTCACTGAGATCGAGAATGGAGTGCAAGCTGTCATCAACCTTCTACCGGTCTTTATAGCAGACTGGGTCCGATGTCTATATGGCGAGGAGTACCCTGTCTGTGACAAGACCCAGTCGGGACCCGCTGAACCAGTGTGTCAGCTCAAGGCGCTTGCAAAGCATAAGTGCCATGTCAAACGTTTTGACCACTACAAGTTTGAAGTGACCATGGGGATGCCGCAGAAGGGGCGCAATAGGGCACAAGATTTTGATGATGGCACCAAAGACATTGTGCTTCGGGCTAGTAGCGAATTTAGACACGTCCTACTGGCACTCAGCTCAGGCAGTGTGGTGGAGTTCAGCACGGTACTTGAAGGTAGACTTGGCAGCAAATGGCCAGTGTTTGAACTCAAAGCCTTGCACTGCAAGACATGTGCTTCACCGCTTGTACCAATACGACGACAGGTCAAGATCGAGCAGGACTGGAGAGTTAACGTCCAAAATGCTGTTGCTTTCGCCTTCAATTTCCTGTTTCAACCCTCTGCTTTCGGCTGAAGTAGACGTTACTGTAGCTACTACAGAAGTATCTGTGTGAAGCTTGTGGTTGACCACTGGCATTTGCTTTAGTATTAGAAAAGGAAACTGTTGAGATTTGATAAAAGCGTTGTTAAAACGCCAAAGGCGTTGTCATCTTGTTTTGTCTGTTTCATGTATGAAGGTGAACAAAGAAGCGAGAAGAGCCTTTCTTGTAGCTCAGTGGTTTAATCTATATAACCTTTATTTTACCAGGAAAGAAGACTCACTGAGATTAAAATCTCTTTTTTGGGAGTGTCCTGGCCAAGATAAGCAATCTTGGTTCTGGGGACCCATCACTCTGTACATTTTGTATATTTTTCTTATCTGATACAGTCAGTTCAGTTAATGGAGCACTTTCCTACCAAGCTGATGGTCTGAATGATGGAATCATTCATTAAATAGGGGAAACATACAAAATGTGCAGTGCTATGGGTCCCCAGGACCAGGGGCCTCATTTATAAACGTTGAGTATGCACAAAAGAAGGCGTACGCCGCTCTCTACGCAATAATTGATTTTTATAAAAAGCAAACTTGACGGGAAAATGTGCGGTCCTTCACGCAAGCTCTGACCCAGGCGTACGCACAAAAACGGGTGAAATGAGAAATGGCGACACCGTCGGCAGATGGAAGAAACACGTGAAAGTGTGTGAAACTGTAGACCGTTGTGTAAAAGAAATGCCATACTGTCTCTCATAAATAAAATGAAGACTTCACAAAGCAAGTGTTACAATTAACAGCCTACACTAACCCGTTTGATCGATCTGCAGTGTAAAACAAACACAATTAAATGAAGATTACAACAGAAATGCAAATTAACACATATTTGCAAAAAGAAAAGTGAAATATGTTCTGCAATAATATTGGCATGTTATGCAATTCATCCTCATAACACATCTGTAGCTTGTCAGATGCAATCAAATGGATGGTAAAATGCCATGATGCCATCACAATACGTAATGGAGCGCTAGACGCTTTTTGCATCGACTTTGATCCGACCATTTCTGTTTTATTTCAACCACGGGCCGAGGTTGTGAGGCTGCATCATTAACGGCATCTGCAACCTTTTGCCACTCAAGTGCCTTTTTGGCATTAGTAGGCTAACAACATCCAAACAACATGTTACTCCTCTTTTAAACCTCGCCAACGATAATTTCTACTTCACATTGAGTGAAGTTACGTTTCTTGGTTTTCCTCTCTGTATTTGCCATGATTTCGCAATCGATGAATATTAAATTGTGGGTGTTTCACGGACTATTTATGGGCAACTATGGGCGTTTCACAGACTATTTATGGGCAACTATGGGCGTGACATGAAGCCGCAAAAGCTGCGCTACATTTATACGTTTTATAAATCCGAATATTTCTGTGCGTACGCACGTTCTACGTTTCATCCGTATGCCACTTCTGACGCAAATCCTACGCAAAGTTTTATAAATGAGGCCCCAGGACTGAAAACCACTGCTGTATGTGCTACAGCAGGGGTGTTCAATCCTGCTCCTGGAGGGCCATCCTCCTACAGAGTTTAACTCCAGCCTGCCTCCAACAAACCTGCCTGGAATTTTGTAATAATCCTGAAGCTTCATAAGCTGGCTCAGGTGTTTAATCAGGGTTGATGATAAACTTTGCAGGAAAGTGGCCCTCCAGGAGCAGGATTGAACACCCGTGCTAAAGGAACCAAATAAAATACCACTTCAAGCCCTTAACTTAACTGAATCAAATGTTAAGAAATATGTATCTCATGTATATCATGTGGAAATTCAAAGCCATTCCTAAATTAAAAAAAAAAAAAAAAAAAATTGGACAAACTCAATTATCTTCAGTGAGAGGTTACATCCACTGGTTTTCCCCTGTTTTATTGATTTTAATAGGGCTTTTGAATATTTGATTTCGTCTGTTTTTGAAGATAATGCATTAGTACTTGGGTGTGTGCATGTGTCTTTTTTTTATTATCATTGATGCCTTAGATTGGTTCAAAAGTGTCTTTTGAAGATTTAGGTAACTTGCATTTTAAGCCATATAGAAGAAGTTTGAAAATGATTAATGACTTTTCTGTGAAAATATTGTACAGTACAATAGAGATTTTTTCTTGGATAGGTCTAAAGATCTCTTTATTTTAAATAAACTTTGGATTATTATTGTCATATCTATCAGTAATAAGATCTGTTTGAGATTTTAGTTGACTTTTCAAACATTAAACATTGCTGAACAGTTGTTTGATGGTTTGTGGCTGCATTGGAGGTACAATTTGAACACTACATTGCACAATATTAAAACGCTGTAGTGATTCAATTTGTTCTGTGTGATAATCAGTACTTTTATAAATTTCATTGATGGTGTGTGAATGTTAGATAACAACACTACATTAGATAACAATAATGAAGTGGCACTAATTGTTTATCATTCCTATACAGCCAAAGAGAAACCACCCACACATGCCTGTGTATATCGACTGTGTTATCTTCATTTACACAAATAAACTGTCTGGTTTTGCCTTTGTCTTGGTACGATATTTCAAGCTTACATTTCTGGGGCTATATGTTCAGCACAAAACATTTTATCTTACCACTAAGAAATCTCCTAAATAGTAGTAAAAGTTATTAGGTAAGAGTTTTTTCTTAAAACCTATTAACAAAGCTGATGAGACCAACTTCTACTGAACAGAGAGGGTCGTGTTGACCTTGTTACTGTCACAGTCCTCGTCTGCACCAGTCTGTCTTTGTGTCTACACTACACTTCCCAGAATCCTCCTCGTCTCCACACCTGTATTCACTCCCTCACTTACCAGCCTGTCCCTCGTTATCATCATCTGTGTCACCTGTCTTCACCTTGTTAGTGTTCATTTGGATCTGTATTTAGTTCTCTCTGTTTCAGTCTGTCCTTGTCGGTTTCTTGCGTCTTCTATGCTGTTTTGTGAGTGTTTCTGCCCGTCATCCCTGTCTATGTATTGGAATATTAGTAAATGTTTGCATTGGAGCCTTTTGCCTCAGCCTCCTTCTTCAACCCACACCACACCCGTGACAGTTACTATGGATGATGTCAACACGCTTACTAACTATGCCCACATTGATTGGCTGATGGGGGAGAGTCCTCTCGGTAATTTAATCATAGAATATTGTAGAATGAGGTTTCATGATGACATATTCAAATAAAGATTTTAAAATGTAGGCTGTTAGGGTAGATGTATTAAAAGTATATGTTCAGCTAATTGTCAGCCTACTGCATCTCAAAAGATTGTAGAATTCAAGCGACAAATTATGTTTTATAAACAAAGTTCTGGAGGAGCACGTTCAAAATAAAAATGGTTTATCTAATCAGCCCGAGAGGAGGCATATATACACAGCCGACTCTAGTTACCGCTAGTTAGTTTTCTGCATCCCTCCACCACCTATTCTCACCGTTCCTATTCCCATTCCAAGCTCGGAGACTCCCCTCGTCAGCATGGCAAATAGACTTATTTTACTTGTTTACTTTATTCAATAATTTTTAAGTGTGAACTTGTGAAAACAACTGCCACAGGTAAACAGACATTATTTATTAAGCTGCTGAACATATTTCTTACCAAATAAACCTTCTGATGTTTCATTGTGCAGACAGTAGTCCATATTTGACCTATTTAACATATTTCTTGACAAAGTTTTGGTTATCTTGAACTGTCTATACATACTCATAGACTCCTTCTGACGATTCATTAGCCAGACATTAGTCCGTTTTTGACCTGTTTAACATATTTCTTGCCAAAGAAACTTCAGACTTGACCATTCAAGCTGATTGAATCCTTTCGGATGTTTCATCAGCCATACAGTAGTCCATATTTGACCTACTGGAAATATTTCTGGACAAAGATTTGTCGATCTTAAACTTTCTATACATACTCGTAGACTTGTACTCATGTTATTTCAGCCATACAGTAGTCCATATTTGACCTACAGAAAACTTTTTTTCTGGCAAAAGAGTCCTCGATCTTGAACTCTCTGTACCATAGATTCTTAGTGATGATTCAATATCCAGACATATATCCATATTTGACCTATTTAACATATTTCTAGCCAAAGACTCCTCAAACTTGAACATCAAGCTCATTGACTATTCATTAGCTAGAGACAGTAGTCCACATTTGACCTATTTAACATATGTCTGGACAAAGATTCGTCGATCTTGAACTTTCTATACATACACTCCTTTTGATGATTCATTAGAAAGACAATTCTGCCCAAAGACTCCTCAAACTTGAACATTCAAACTCATTGACTCCTTCTGATGATTCATTAGCCAGACAGTAGTCCACATTTGACCTATTTACAGTTTTTTTTCAATTGCTTACACACTAAAATTAAAACTTTCCCACTATTAGCAAAACCTTACACTCAAGGAGCAAACACCAGCCATTTGCACAATTGTAAACACGTTGTCAGCTTCACCCTTTTTGCAAAACATTACTCTCAGTGATTTGTAAAACTCTACACACATTTTCACCAAATTGTTGTGAACTTTTTCTTTGTAGAAAAGTTAGAAGCGCAGACCAGGAGACGGCGAGGTATCTTTTTTTTTATTGTTTGTCGTTGCTGCAGTCATTCCAACATCGTCTGACTTCTTTAGTCAAACATTGAAATATATACATTATAAGAGGGAGGGATTACATTGTGCGGGGGAGAAACTGAAACAAAACATGCAAATGAAATAGGAACACACCCTACTCTGAGGGCATTACCAATCCAATGGAATCAGCATAACTATTCAAATGCTGATAGTGGCCAGGAACTCTGGTTCCAATCCCAGAGCCATTAAAGAAAGTCTCAGTGATCAGACTAATTTAACTTACAATGGAGGAAACAGGATTTGCCAGATTCTCTTGCTGGAAACTGTTTCACAGCTGATATCATTTACCATCCTAACCTGAAATGCTAACTTAAACAAACAGAACATTCTCAGTTTATATATTTTGGTATTGGAAACCTAAATAAAACATTTAATAAATTTGTAATCCTTCAGTCCCCTCTTTGGGAGTTCTAATAAACTCCCACATAATATACAAATTTAAACACTTAAAAGTTCATTCTTGTAACTTGTTGATGTTTCTGCAATTGCATGGTGACACAGAAAAAAAACATGCAATTAGGGTCCGTGAGTCTTTTCTGGTTGGAACTGTGATTTTCTCGTGATCAATCAAGTTTCTGAACCATGAAGAATTATCTTCAGTCATCTGGTGTGATTTTGCTGAAAGATCAAGAATGTCTTGTTTAACCACCATGTTTGTGCACGAGTCCTGGAATGCAGTCATCTTCGGATGTGACCTGCAAACGTTCTTTCCAGCAAACAAGGCGTTTTTGACATATTCATCAGCTCTAAGAATATGTTGTTTCTGGAGTCCGGACTTTGTGCGATCTTCAGTAGTAGTATGACAATCTTGATCATGTCGATGGATGACTGAAGGTTTCATTGTCTCTGCGTTGCATATTTTTTTCTTTTCTTTATCCTTTTGTGATAGTTGGCTCGGAAGTAGGTCTAGTTGATTTCTTGAGTTTGTGTCTTTATACGCAGATGAGGAGGTCGGTGCGTATGGGTCTCGGATCAGCCATCAAGTGTTACCTGCACAGAGGAAGAGAGAAAACAAAAGACAGGAGCAGTATTTGTTCAAACACTAGGGTTTTAAACTTTTTTTCTGCGTCTGCTATTTTTGTTCCTTCTTTCCCTATTCTCTTAATTATTTTGACACCTAAATAGAACCAGTGAGGTAAGGATGGGCTAGTATCTACCCATCTGGGTAAGGCCTATGAGGGAGTCTTCACCGCAAGGGTTGGCCCCCGACGCCTGTTGCAATCGGTTCTTCCCTGGGCTCCTCACTGTTCCGTGTCCTGTCATTTCCCTGTGGGAGGGGGAACAACTTGTACAGTATGACACAATGAGTCCAGGTTTATCCTGACACAATACTGCAGCTACTTTAATTAACATCACTTGATGTTGTCCGTGCCATTTAGGCTCTAATGGCTTGCAACATTCTAGAGTTCTCTTACGAGAGGTTCTCTCGTATTGAGTAAGTTTAGCTTATGCTACGGGAAAGATTCATCTTCTCGAGATATTGAAGCCAAAAAATTATCCTTAATTTTGTATTCATTGTCAACGCAGTGCAAAAGCTAGCAGACCTAGAGCAGGCCGTCTTGCGTGGTCATTGGCTGCCCTGCGGTCATCTGCTGCAGCCTACCAGTGAGCCCCGCGTGACGTCACGCCCAATGAAGGGCGCTCGCGCCTTCATAGTCATAGCCCGCCAGAATGGGCGTGGCTTAGCGTATAAGCAGGGGCTGTAGGCTGAAATTCCCTGATTTTCGTCTTTTCAGCGAAGCCTTTCGCATCGCTGGATCTGAGAGAAGCCGCCGCCGCCGCCGTCGAACAGCCAGCTTAGGACAGCGCTGAGTAAGCCGGCCGTCTTCGCCACCTTCAGCCATCCGTGCGAGCTACGCTATCCGGCGACGTATCCTTTTACTGTTTGTTTGTATTCCTACTCCTAAAAGAGCAGCGAGCGTCTTTTTCAAGATGCCTCGCATTTCCTGTCAGCCTCTCCGCCCTTGCTGGGGCCGCGCAAAAGACGCGCCGCTCCCAGAGATGGCCGGAACCTGTGGCCACAGCGACGCTGTGACGGAGAACCTCCCTCGAGCCTTGCTCTCGCCTTCCCCGCCTCCCTTCACCGATGCGCAGCTGCTGCTCACGAGCCTCACTGCCGTCGCATCTGAGGATGAGGTTGAGGGACACGCCACAAGGGACTGCTGTTCTAACCGCGGCTAGCTTCCTTTACGTTACAAGGAAGCTACCGCGCCCCCGCAGAAGCAGTCACTCCGCCCCTTGTGGGACCGCGCAGTGATAAGCGCCGTTCCCAAAGGCAGCCGGAGCCTGTAGCCACAGCGACGCGCTCGCCGGAAAGCCTCCCTCGAGCCTCGCTTTTTCACCTTCCCCGCCTCCCTTCACCGACGCGCAGCTGCCGCTCACGAGCCTCACTGCCGTCGCGTCTGAGGTTGAGGGACACGCATCAATGACTGCTGTTCTAACCGCGTCTAGCTTCCTTTACGTTACAAAGGAGCTACTGTGCCCCGCGCGCTCTTTATTATTTGCTCAGTGGCTAAACTCTAAGCTTTCGCCCCAGAGACCCGTGTTCGATCCCGGCTCTCGCAGCAGATAACATTTATGCAGCTCTCCTCTCTGAGCTCGCGACCAGCTTTCTTACGTACAGGAAGCGAGCGCGCGACCCGAGGCGTCACCGTCGAAAGAAGGAAAGTGTGGGTTTTTGTCCCGCCGAGGCCTGGCAAACCCCCTCTTTTTCTCGAACATTTTCCAGCTCCTCCTAGTTCGAGCGGCTGGTAATGTCTATACTGCAGTAGTGAGCCTGTTATACACGCCTGTAAACAGTGCCGACAGCTGGTTTATTTCTCTAGATCTGAAGGATGCCTATTTTCAGATTCAGATATTACCCCGTCACAGGCAATTTTTGAGATTCGCCTTCGACGGTCAGGTATATCAATACACCGTCCTGCCGTTCGGCCTGTCTCTAGCACCCCATACATTTACGAAGTGCACGGACGCGGCGCTGAGAACTCAGGGGCTGCGAATAATGAACTATCTGGTCGTCTGGCTGATATTGGCACAGTCAGAGACGGAACTGTTATCTCACAGAACAGTGCTTCTCAGTCACCTGGAAAACTTGGGTCTCACGGTCAACTGGATCAAGAGCTCATTAATGCCCAGTCAGTCAATTTCCTTTTTAGGAATAGAACTGAATTCTGTGGCCATGATGGCTCGTTTGTCGACACAGCGCGCGCGCCGTGTTCGCCACCTAGCCGCGTCTTTCCAGAAGGGCAGCTTTCTCCCTTTGAAAACGTTTCAAAGGATGCTGGGCTGTATGGCATCAGCTGCAGCGGTGCTTCAGCTGGGCCTATTGCGCAGGCGCCCGCTCCAACGTCTGGTTGAATGCTTGCGCATCTCGCTGAGCCTGCGTTTCTGCAGGCCAGAAAATCAGAGTGACTCAGACCTGCATAGCGGCTCTGCAGCCCTGGTTAGTAGCCGACTGGTACCAGCAGGGATGATGATGGGAACCATCTCTTATCGGAAAGTAGTTTCGACAGACGCGCCCAACTCGTGTTGGGGCGCGGCTGTTCGAAGGCAGACCGGCCTTTGGCCAGTGGTCAGACCAAGAGCAGTGTTTTCACATAAACTGTCTGGAGATGATAGCGGTCGAGAACGCGCTGAAGCGCTTCCTCCCGTTCATACAGGACCAACATGTTCTCGTTCGCTCGGACAACATGTCTGTGGTTTCCAATGTAAACCGTCAGGGTGGTGTCAGATCCAGGAACCCCTGCAATCTGACGGAACGCATCCTTATTTGGTCCCAGATGCACCTGCGCTCGCTGAGGGTGGCGCATGTGCCTGGCCATTTGAACGACGGTCCAGACAAACTGTCCAGGGACAACGTTCCCCCAGGGGAATGGTCCCTGCACCCCCAAACAGTCCAGAAACTGTGGTGCCTATTCGGCAGAGCGGAAGTCGACCTATTTGCGTCAAAAGAAAACGCTCATTGCCCGATGTTCTTTTCGAAGAATGAGGATGCGCTGGCCCAGGTCTGGCCCAGCCTCCCACTGTATGCTTTCCCTCCGGTCTCTCTGTTACCACAGGTGATCAAGAGAATCAGGGAAACGCGCCACTCGGTGCTCCTCATAGCTCCGCACTGGGAGAATCAGAATTGGTTTCCGGAACTAGCACGGCTGTCACATGCAGCTCCGTGGCCTATTCCGGTGAGGGCAGATCTCCTCTCTCAGGCTCGCGGCTCGATCTGGCATCCCCATCCAGAGCTGGTCTCTGCACGCATGGTTGATCAACAGGTACTCGTTACCCTGCCAGAAAGAGTGATGAACACTATCACGCAGTCTAGAGCTCTTTCCAGGGGAAGGCTCTACGCGTCTAAATGGTCGGTGTTCTCCAAGTGGTGCACCGACAGAGATCTGGACCCACGGTCGTGTGAGGTTGTGCATTTGCTCACTTTAGGCTCACTGGTAGGCTGCAGCAGATGCTGCAGCAGACGCAAGACTGCCTGCTGTAGGTCTGCAAGCTGCACTGCGTTGACAATGAATACAAAATTAAGGATAATTTTTTGGCTTCAATATCTCGAGAAGATGAATCTTTCCCGTAGCGTAAGCTAAACTTACGCAATACTCGTTCCCTCTCTAGAGAGAACCGAGGTTACGTTAGTAACCGAGTACGATTTCTTTGACTACCTGTCCTGTGACGTGTGTAATCTTCATCTGAGTTATTTCTCCTTCATCCTCTAACAAAATACTTCAGTCATTTGCAGACATCATACATGAGGATGAAACAATGTTCGGCATTATTGTGGACACTGCATGAGGGCATTTTACGTTTACAGTCTGACCTAACACTATTAATGATGAAAGGCCTGTGCTGTAGCATAACATTTAAGGCTGTGAGTCTACTTAACCAGTGTCCCCCAAAAGAAAGCTGAGATAGTCACTTTTCTTTTGTTCTATTAAACAAAACAGAAGTCTTAAGGAAATTAAGCACTCACAGCCCAAATGGTTAACACCTAAAACAGCTGCCCAGCAGGTTTAATGACGAGGGGAGGGCTGCTTCAGATTAGCAAGCAGACTGAGCAGGAGCTGAGTAACATTGTTAACGTCTCTAAAGTTATTTTTGTTCTTCCTGCATTCTTGTCTCCAATGTCCAGGCTTACCACAGTAATAACAACTTCCCTCTTTCTTAGGACATTTACGTTTCTGTTGCTTCTCTGCGTTGACCTTAAAGGATGCTGCTGCAATTTTCACTCTTGCTGTGTGATATGCAAACCATATCACATCTCGAGGTAAAGCCCTTGCTAACAACCCTGTCAGTGAAACAGAGCAGACTACCATGGCTGCTGCACATCAGATGTCATTTAATGCTGTACTTGATGTCATTTAAGATCAAGTGATAAGACAGAGCAAGATTGTGCGGCTTGCATCACTGTGTCTTGTCTACACCCAAGAGTTGGAGAGAAATGGCTTCCCCTATACCGAGTACAGAAGTGAGAAACTGAAGAGAAAACTTGAGAAGCGGGGATTGGCATTTCTATGCTCACAGCAGATTTGAAAGGTTGTATCACCTATAGCTTGATATTCAGTGCTAGCTTATCCATCTCAGATGCAGTGAGAAATACATATGAGATGGGGAGCACGGACAAATATGAAGATGTGGCCTTTCTTCTTCATGGTACAATCAAGAAGACATACAGAGAGTCAAATTCTCTTCCTTGGCCTCCCACAGCTGATGATCTGGTCATGTCCTTGGATGACCTCCTCCCATCTAATCTCATGAGGTTCCTGACCCTCATGATTTCTGGTGATGCTGACTTGGAGAAGAGTGAGAAGACAAGACGCCTTGTGCTGTCTATAAGTCAGGTATGGCAACTCTCCACTTTGGTATATTTTTTTAATATTGCATATGTTTTATTTTGTGTACACTGTAGTTGCTTGAACACTTCAATGCTAATTGCTTTCTTTATTATTTCAGGACATCTGCCATGCTGTGACAAAGGGAGAGTGGAAGTTGCCTAAGCATATCCTCCTCTGTACCACTATGCGCCACCTTTATCGTCAGAAGACCTCTTTTATCACCTAATTTATTTACACCACATTACAACAAAGCGGGATGTGATTGACAATATGAAGTGCTGTATACATGTTGCTTCTAAGGCAAAAAGCCCAATAACCTTATTTTCTCAAATGAGTTGGGCCAATGAGACCAATATCTGCCAGTTAATGTGGGCTTCCATAATGCTATATGCTCTTCAAGAAAGATCTTTCTAATTGTGTGTTGGAGCATCATGTAGGCTATGTATGTGTAGTTAGTTTAAAAAATGTATGTTAAATAAACCTCACACTACCAGTGAATCCTGATTACACAATGTCATTTTTAATTAATGTATATTTTTGAACACGTATCTTAAAATGTATTATTTATTTGAAATATCTACGTTATATTTTTAATGTGCAACAATTGACGTTGGAAACAAGCAGTAATGTGCTCAACAACAATTTATATAGCCAGTTATGAAAATGGAAGAGATCTATCAAATCAAAAACTAAAGGAGAAAAAACAGACTGCCTATGTAAATGTTCTTTTTTGCTTTTTTGGATATCCAGGGTGGCAACCAATATAGCCCGAAAAGACATACATGTGACAATATTTCAGGTGGGGATCATCAACATTTGCTTCTTAGACATCTTAAAGACTGTAAAAATACAAAAGTATGTATAGGGGAGGAGTTCCAGTGGTCCAATGTCACATTTTTTTTTTCATTTTTTGGTGTTTATTTGAGTTATGCACTATACATCATCTAATTATGACAATCCTCATATCTATCAATTCCTGTTCCAATTCCTATCAAAGACGAAGAGAAATGGGGTATTGTGTCTGTAGGATGTATTGTTCATATTCTATGTAGATTTAAAGTTCTCATTTTCCGCAGCCGAAAATCAGCCACGGACACAAAAGATGATACAAAAAATCACATATGGTACAATAATTTGCGGGGGGTACATCAAAATTTCTTTTCTAGACACCTTAAGGTTTACAAAAAACTAAAAATTAAACCTTTCGGATGCAGGTGAACCCCTCTTCCTTCCCTACTAAAGGATTGTGAGGTTACTTCCTTGTCATTACAAAGCCCCGATTTGCCATTGACCACACTAATGAACGAATTGGAAATGCACATCCACCAGGTGTGGAAGCACACATGTGCTAATTTGAAAATGCAGCACTCAGGTGTGCTATAAAAGGCAGCAGGTGAGTTCACCTGTCTTCAACAAAAATGGAAGGAGCTAGAAGAAGAAGAATGAGAATAAAAGGGGAGCTCAAAGAGGAGATGAAGGAGGTAGAGGAGAAGGATGTAGAGGAAGAGGTGAAGGAGGTAGAGGAGGAGGAGAAGGAGGTAGAGGAGGATGCCCAGGTAGAGGAAGAGGAGAAGAAGGAGATAGAGGAAGAGGCCTAGGTAGAGGAAGAGAAGAAGGAGATAGAGGAAGGGGCCTAGGTAGAGGAACAGGTAGAGAAGGACTTGAAGAGTTGATAGAACCTGAACAAAGAAGACGAGGACCAAATTTGACTCAAGAAATCCGTGCAACACTTATTGACCATGTTATCAACCATGGACTGACACTGATGGAAGCTGGACAAAGAGATCAACCAAATCTCTGGTTGATACTGTAACTGAATAGTTACAGTATTCTTGTTGCTTTTACAGTAGTTTTTCTTCAGAGTCAAACTGTATGTACTTCATGTAGTAATTTTTATTTGTCTAGATTTAATTTTTTTTTATTGATCTCATTGTTGGTTGATTACTGTAACTGATTATGATAAGAAATACTGTAAATAAATACTTGAAATATGAGTCGGCATGAGTGTTGTGCAGTGCTTGGTAAGTTTATAGTAGGCCTATGTGTACATTCTCCCTATATCTCAAACTAATCATGAAGAATGTTGTGGGTTTGTCACTTTTTTTTCCATCTAAATTATCCCTTACATAACAATGTCTGGCCAAAAATCTAGCACATGCTATTTCCTAAAAATACTTTTTTTTACAAATGTGTTTTTTATTTATCACAGCAGTGTGAAACTGGTTGCAATAGTGTCTGATCATTGAGGACTGTGTTGGTTAAATGAAAACTAATAGCATTTTCACAAATATGTGTATATCTTTTGACTGAAGTGTGTATGTTTTGACAGAAGTGTGTCATTTTGCAAACAATCTAGGAATTATGCAAATTGAGTGGTGTTTGGATAATTGTGATTATATTTTGAAAAAAAGAACCCGGTTTTCAAAATTGCGTGTAAACAATTGAAAAAAACTGTAACATATTTCTGGACAGTTGATCTTGAACTTTCTATATATACTCTAAGCAGACCCGGCCCAGACACAAATTCACGGACGGGCATTACATTTTTTCAGGGGAGCACAAATGAGATCATCCTAATTTGCATAATAACATTAATCGATTATGATACAATGATAATGATCGATAGAGCATGCTAAAGGTTCTTGAACACTGAGTCCGAAATTCTTTTCGAGGATAAATCGAAATAAATGAGCTCACAAAAAAGAAACTCAGTTAACAAACTGCTGTAAAAATTAAAAATGTGGAGTTTTTATATAATACAGTTAAGCAACATCACAGGACCAGAGTTCTGATTACCATCACGATTAAAAATGTGATACTGATACTGACAGTTCAAAAAACAAGTGGCCTAATCAATATTAGATCACATTTTAGATCACATTAATATTGACTATTTTTGTTCTATTTTAGCAGAGAAAATAGTTTCAAATCAAACAAAGATCAAAGCAGAAACACAGCGCGTCTTACAGCGTTTTGAACGAATCGGTTGAGTCAAAGTTTCAATGACCCATTCTTAAGCAACTGCCTCATTGTTTCTGCATCAGAACAGATAGCATGTTACTTAGCTTAGCAATGTTTCTAATGTGGAAAAAGGCTGTTCTTGTAACATATGAAATATGATTTTCAAAAGTCAAGTTGCGGTCTAGCATAACACCCAGGTCTTTTACTGTAGTGGATAAAGTAACAGGACATCCTTCTAAATTAAAGTTGTATTGTAAGGGATTTTGTGGGTAGTTTTTTGGACCAATAAGTAATATCTCCGTTTTATCTGAATTTAATAGCAGGAAATTACACGTCATCCAGCATTTTATATCTTTTAGACACTCTGTCAAGTACATTCCTCCCACAATAATGGCTTGTCTCCAACCGTAATGTTTGAATTCATCCATAGCAACTGTGTCTCAATCTCTTGAATTGTATCCGGAGGGTGGTACTGAAAATTCAACCATGCTTTCAATACATCCTTAAAGAATGGTGAAAACTCTTTTAAATTATTTTGAAATAGTTTATCAATGTGTATTGTTTTTAATTGGTAAAAAGGGAATATATTGTTTGAAAAGAAAGAAAAGGCTGAGTACAATCTCTGACTCGTGATCCATTGTTTTTTGTGATAGATTTTAACAACCCAAGAGGCTTTCAAGGAACAGTCCATCATTTGAAGATTTTTTAAATTTAGTCCACCATTATCATAAGAGTTATACAGATACTGCCTTTTAATTTTATCCGGTTTATTATTCCATATAAATTTGAAGATTTTTTGTTCAAAATGTTTAAACAACTTTATGCTAGGTGAATGAAGAAGCATTAATAAGTGGACAAATTGTGGGATTACCAATGTATTAATCAGGGTTATTTTCCCTTGAATTGTCAGGGAGTTACCCGAGTAACAAGGTTGTAAAATTCTATCTGCTTTTTCCAGCTTTCTCTCATAATTATATTTAACCATCTCTTTCAAATGTTCAGGCAAATAAATCCCAAATACTTTAACTTCTCCATTAATCCATTTAACAAGGGCAGAGCTATTTAAAATAAAATCAGTGTCTTTCAATATACCGATTCTCAAAATGCTACATTTCTCAAAATTGGGTTTCAATCCAGATATTTTAGAAAAAGTATTTAATTCCTTTATTAGTCCTTCCAAAATGGATTGTGTTGGTTTTATAAAAAAGATTGCAACATCAGCATACAATGTCAGCTTAATCTCTTGTCCGTATCTGGATTGTTCCTAATTTTAATAGCCAGAATTTCGATACATAAAATAAAAAGATATGGAGACAAAGGACATCCTTGACGAACTCCTTGCATTAGTGGAAATGTGTATGACCATTATTGATCACACGACTAACAGGATGATTATATAAAGTTTCAAACCAATGTATTGTTATTTCCAAAATTAAAAAAGCCAAGACATTGTTTTATGAACTTCCATTGAACTTTATCAAATGCCTTTTCAAAATCGGCAATAAACAATAATCCTGGTTCTTGTTGGTTCTCATAAAAATGGATAGTGTCCATTATTTGTCTCAAGTTGTCCCCAATAAATCTTCCCTTAATAAAACCTGTTTGATTTTTATTTATAACGCCTCCAATTATTTTTTTTATTCTTAAAGCAATGCATTTAGACAAAATACGCGTATCACAGCACAGCAGGGTCAATGGACGCCAATTTTTTAACCATTTTGGATCTTTATATTTTCCATCTGGATTTTGTTTTAAGAGTGTAGAGATAACTCCCTCTCTTTGTGAATTAGATAAAAAACCTTGTTGAAATGAATAATTAAAAGACTCTAACAGGGTTTTTTTAATTTCTGTAAAAAAAAACATACATATCAGTAGGAATTCCATCGATACCGGGAGAGTTACCAGATGAAAATGAATTAATAGCTTCCAATAACTCCTGATCTGTTATTTCGCCTTCACAGCTTAATTGCTGCGAAGTAGAAAGCACCAGGACATTTTCCAAAGGGAAATATTGCTCATTATCCTCATTTGGGGGTTCCAAGACTATATCGTTATATCTATATATCGTTATAATATAGAGCTTTAAAATATTCTAATTCTTCTTGTAATATTTATTGTGGATTGTGACTAATTCATCATTTCTATATAAACTCATGATATTTTTTTCACAGAATTTCTTTGATTTAACCGTAAAAAGTGTGCTGTACACTTCTCTCCTTTCTCCATCCACGCAGCATGTGACCTAATCATAATTCCGTTTACCCGTTCATGATAAAGATTCTCCAATTTATCTTGTTTTTAATAACTATTTATTAATATTCTGTTTCAGTTGCATAACTTCGATCTTCGATAATTGTTGTAGCTCATTTATTTCATCAATAAGTTCTTGTTCCTGTTTTAGGTTTCTTTTTTTCTTAATTGAACCCATCTTAATCATTTGTCCTCTAAAGGAACATTTAAAGGCTTCCCAAACATTATGTGGACTAGAGGATTTCTCATTATCTTCAAAGAATTCTTTGATAAATCTCCTGGTAATATCAACAAATGAGTCATCATTTAGAAGCCATACGTTGAATTTCCAGTAACCTTGTCCTCTGGAGCATTGCTGATTATCAATTAACAGCATAACCAGACTATGATCAGATCTCAGGCATTCCCCAATACAACAGTTTAGTACTCTAGGCACCAATGAGAAGGAAATTAGGAAATAATCAATTCTACTGGCCTGTTTTACTCTGCGCCATGTATACCTCATAGCATCTTTATTTAGCAAACGCCAGATATCAACAAGATCCAATGATGCAGACATTTCTAGAATTTCCTTAAGTGCATGAGGATGATTATTAAACTTATGTAGACCACTGCGATCCTTTTTTATATCTAAAACTGTATTAAAATCTCCAGTTATTATAATCTGATTATATTGTAGTGAACTCAACAATGTATTAATTTCACCAAACAATAATGGTTTGTCCTCATTAGGAGCATAAATATTTGTCAAAATAAAATGCAAATTATTAATCATTATGTCTATTACAATCCATCTACCCTCACCATCTTTAAATACGGAATGCAGTGTATAATCTACATTATTTTGTATCAAAATCATAACACCTCTACTGTTTTTTTTCCATTTCCAAGTCCAATTTTGATCTATTGAACATATCTCTCGCCGAAGGGTCCTACATTTTTGATCTATTGAACATTTCTCTCGCCAAAGGGTCCTAAAATTTTTTTCACTTTAAAACTCATTCTGATGTTACCTCAGCCACACAGTAGTCCATTTTTTATCTATTGAACATTTCTCTTGCCAAAGTGTCCTAAATGTTTTTTGTTTTTGTTTTTTACTTTAAAACTCATTCTGATGTTACCTCAGCCATACAGTAGTCCAATTCTGATCTATTGAACATATCTCTCGCCGAAGGGTCCTAAATTTTTGATCTATTGAACATTTCTCTCGCCAAAGGGTCCTACATTTTTTTTTTTTAATTCTGATGTTACCTCAGCCATACAGTAGTCCATTTCTGATCTATTGAACACATCTCTTGACAAAGGGTCTTAGAGATATGTTCAATAGATCAGAAGTTGACTACTCTATTGCTGAGGTAACATCAGAACCCAATTTCTGGCCGAAGGGTCCTAAATTATTTTATTTTTTTTACCTTACGACTCATTCTGATGTTACCTCAGCCATACAGCAGTCCATTTCTGATCTATGGAACACATCTCTCGCCAAAGGGTCCTAAATGTTTTTTTTGTTGTTTTTTTTTACTTTAAGACTCATTCTGATGTTACCTCAGCAATAGAGTAGTCCATTTCTGATCTTTTGAACATATCTCTCGCCGAAGGGTCCTACATTTTGTTTTGTTTTTTACTTTAAAGATCATTCTGATGTTACCTCAGCAATAGAGTTTGAGATCATTTCTGATCTATTGAACATATCTCACGCCGAAGGGTCCTACGTTTTTGATCTATTGAACATTTCTCTCGCCAACGGGTCCTACATTTTTTTTTTTTTTTTTTCAAAGGGTCCTAAAAAAAATTTTTTCTTTTTTTACTTTAAAACTCATAGACTCCTTCTGATGTTAAGTCAGCCATACAGTAGTACATATTTGACCTAATGAACATATTTCTGGCCAAAGAGTACTCAATGTTAAACATTATACATACTCATTGACTCCTTCTGATGTTACCTCAGCCATATTATACATACTCATTGACTCCTTTGAAATTGATCAGAGTCAATTTCTGATCTATTGAACATATCTCTGGCAAAAGGGTCCTATATATATAATTTTTTTTTTACTTTAAAACTCATTCTGATGTTACCTCAGCCATACAGTAGGCCTAGTCCATTTATGATCTATTGAACATATATCTCGCAGAAGGAGGCTACATTTTTATTTTTTTTACCTTAAGACTCATTCTGATGTTACCTTAGCCATACAGTAGTCCATTTCTATTGAACATATGGTAACACTTTAGAATACGGTTCCTTCGTTAATGAAGAACTACACAGGAACAAATGAGTAACACAATATTAACAATCTAGTAACTACTATTAACTAACAAGAAATTCTGAATAACAAATTAGTAACTAATAGCACACAGATGAAAGTTGTAGTTCACTATTAACTAATCAATAATTATTTTGTTTTAATGCTTCCCAGAGAACTACTGTAAGAATCATGGTAACTAACTAGTAATTACTCAAGTGTTACTACATACTTCTAAAGGAATGACAAATTATTTGGATCCGTATTCTAAAGTGAAGATCATGGTAACTAACTAGTAATTACTCAAGTGTTACTACATCTAAAGGAATTAGTAATTCTTTTAAGCTTTTGAGGTTTTTGGTGAAGTTTTAGATAGTAATTACCATAGAAGTAGTAACACTTGAGTCATTACTAGTTAGTTACCATGATCTTCACTTTAGAATACGGATCCAAATAATAAGTAATTCCTTTAGAACTATGTAGTAACATTTGAGTCATTAGTTAGTTACCATGATTCTTACATGAAAAGCCAATCCTAAAGTGTAGTATCTTCTAATCCTTCACAAGATATTTGCACACACGTATATGAGCTAGGAGACATAAATAAAAACATGTTTTTTTTTTTTTGTGAGGTAGGTTAAATAATAAAATCACTGTATATGGTATTTGGATGGCTGATAACTCAATATGTTCGAGGCGTCACCGTGACTGGCCAATTTTCTGGCCTTCCTCTAGACTTGAATCACTACAGGAGAAGTAAGGTCCCGACAACTGCATTTAAAAAGCCATTTATTTAAAATTATTCAGTTGATAAATAGTTCTCTAGGAGAGAGCATAGGCTAATTATTTCCCAAATCATAAGTCTGCTATGCTATTACATATTGATAAACCTTGTGTATTTGTTTACAGTAGCAGTTATTAATGTTAATGTAGTGCTAGTCATTTGTCCTGCATTAGTTATTGATTAGTTTTGCATGAATTATTAATCTTTTTCAGTAGTTCTCTGGGAAGCATTAAAAAAATAGTAGTTATCGATTAGTTAGTGAACTACCACTTTCAACTCTGTGCTATTACTTACTAATTTGTTAATCAGAATTTCTTGTTAGTTAATAGTAGTTACTAGATTGTTAATATTGTGTTACTCATTTGTTCCTGTGTAGTTATTCATTAATGAAGGAACCGTATTCTAAAGTGTTACCGAACATATCTCTCACCAAAGGGTCCTAAAGATTTTTTTTTTCTTTAAGACTCATTCTGATGTTACCTCAGCAGTAGGGTAGTCCTTTTCTGATCTATTGAACATATCTCTCTCCAAAGGATCCTAAATGTTTTTTTTTACTTTAAAACTCATTCTGATGTTACCCCAGCCATACAGCAGTCCATTTCTGATCTATTGCACTTATATTCTCGCAGAAGGGTCCTAAATTTTTGTTTTTTACTTTATAACTCATTCTGATGTTACCTCAGCCATACAGTAGGCCTAGTCCATTTATGATCTATTGAACATATATCTCGCAGAAGGGGCTACATTTTTATTTTTTTTACCTTAAGACTCATTCTGATGTTACCTTAGCCATGCAGTAGTCCATTTCTATTGAACATATCTCTCACCAAAGGGTCCTAAAGATTTTTTTTTTCTTTAAGACTCATTCTGATGTTACCTCAGCAGTAGAGTAGTCCTTTTCTGATCTATTGAACATATCTCTCTCCAAAGGATCCTAAATGTTTTTTTTTTACTTTAAAACTCATTCTGATGTTACCCCAGCCATACAGCAGTCCATTTCTGATCTATGGAACACATCTCTCGCCAAAGGGTCCTAAATGTTTTTTTTGTTGTTTTTTTTTACTTTAATACAATACAATAGATCCATTTCTGATCTATTGCACTTATATCTCGCAGAAGGGTCCTAAATTTTTGTTTTTTACTTTATAACTCATTCTGATGTTACCTCAGCAATAGAGAAGTCCATGTCTGATTGATTGAACATATCTCTCGCCGAAGGGTCCTAAATTTTTGATCTATTGAACATTTCTCTCGCCAAAGGGTCCTAATTTTTTTTTTTTAACTCATTCTGATGTTACCTCAGCCATACAGTAGTCCATTTCTGATCTATTGAACATTTCTCTCGTCAAAGGGTCCTACATTTTTTTTTAAACATTCTGATGTTACCTCAGCCATACAGTAGTCAATTTCTGATCTATTGAACATATCTCTCACCAAAGGGTCCTAAATGTTGTTTTTTTCTTTATTTTTATTTTTTTACATTAAGACTCATTCTGATGTTACCTCAGCAATGGAGCAGTCCTTTTCTGAACTATTGAACATAACTCTCGCCGAAGGGTTATACATTTTTGATCTATTGAACATTTCTCTCGCCAGAGGGTCCTACATTTTTTTTTTACTTTAAAATTCATTCTGATGTTACCCCAGCCACACAGCAGTCCATTTCTGATCTATTGAACATATCTCTCGCCGAAGGGTCCTAAATTTTTGATCTATTGAACATTTCTCCCGCCAAAGGGTCCTACATTTTTTTTTTAACTCATTTTGATGTTACCTCAGCCATACAGTAGTCCATTTCTGATCTATAGAACATTTCTCTCGTCAAAGGGTCCTACATTTTTTTTTAAAACATTCTGATGTTACCTGCGCCATACAGGACCAAAGGGTCCTCATTTTTATTTATTTTTTTTTTTTTTACTTTAAGACTTATTCTGATGTTACCTCAGCAATAGAGTAGTCCTTTTCTGATCTATTGAACATATCTCTCGACGAATGGTCCTAAAAAATTTTTATACTTTAAAACTCATTCTGATGTTACCTCAGCCATACATTAATCCATTTTTGATCTATTGAACATATCTCTCGCCGAAGGGTCCTACATTTTGATCTATTGAACATTTCTCTCGTCAAAGGGTCCTATATTTTTTTTACTTAAAACTCATTCTGATGTTACCTCCAGCCATACAGTAGGTCCATTTCTGATCTATTGAACATATCTTGCAGAAGGGGCCTAAATTATTATTTCTTTTCACCTTAACTCATTCTGATGTTAACTCAGCCATACAGTAATCCATTTCTGATCTATTGAACATATCTCTCGCCAAGGGTCCTACATTGTTTTTTGTTTTTGTTTTTTACTTTAAGACTCATTCATGGTGTTACCTCAGCCATACAGTAGTCCATTTCTGATCTATTGAACACTTCCTCCTCGCCAAAGGGTCCTAAATGTTTTTTTTTGTTGTTGTTTTTTAACTTTAAGACTCATTTTGATGTTACCCTCAGCCATACAGTAAGTCCATTTCTGATCTATTGAACATATCTCTCACCAAAGGGTCCTAAATGTTGTGTTTTTTTTGTTGTTGTTGTTTTTTACTTTAAGACTCATTCTGATGTTACCTCAGCAATGGAGCAGTCCTTTTTTGATCTATTGAACATATCTCTCGCCGAAGGGTTCTACATTTTTGATATATTGAACATTTCTCTCGCCAGAGGGTCCTACATTTTTTTTTTACTTTAAAACTCATTCTGATGTTACCTCAGCCATAGAGAAGTCCATTCTGATCTATTGTACATATATATCTCGCAGAAGGCTCCTACATTTTTTTTTACCTTAAGACTCATTCTGATGTTACCTCAGCCATACAGTAGTCCATTTCTGATCTATTGTACATATATATCTCGCAGAAGGCTCCTACATTTTTTTTTTACCTTAAGACTCATTCTGATGTTACCTCAGCCATACAGTAGTCCATTTCTGATCTATTGTACATATCTCTCGCCAAAGGGTCCTACATTTTTTTTTTACTTTAAAACTCATTCTGATGTTACCCCCAGCCACACAGCATCCATTTCTGATCTATTGAACATATCTCTCGCCGAAGGGTCCTAAATTTTTGATCTATTGAACATTTCTCCCGCCAAAGGGTCCTACATTTTTTTTTAACTCATTTTGATGTTACCATCAGCCATACAGTAGTCCATTTCTGATCTATAGAACATTTCTCTCGTCAAAGGGTCCTACATTTTTTTTAAAACATTCTGATGTTACCTGAGCCATACAGTAGTCCATTTCTAATCAATTGAACATATCTCTCACCAAAGGGTCCTCATTTTTTTTTTTTTTTTTTTTTTTTTACTTTAAGACTTATTCTGATGTTACCTCAGCAATAGAGTAGTCCTTTTCTGATCTATTGAACATATCTCTCGACGAATGGTCCTAAAAAAATTTTATACTTTAAAACTCATTCTGATGTTACCTCAGCCATACATTAATCCATTTTTGATCTATTGAACATATCTCTCGCCGAAGGGTCCTACATTTTGATCTATTGAACATTTCTCTCGTCAAAGGGTCCTATATTTTTTTTACTTTAAAACTCATTCTGATGTTACCTCAGCCATACAGTAGTGTCCATTTCTGATCTATTGAACATATCTTGCAGAAGGGGCCTAAATTATTATTTCTTTTCACCTTAACTCATTCTGATGTTAACTCAGCCATACAGTAAACCATTTCTGATCATTGAACATATCTCTCGCCAAGGGTCCTACATTGTTTTTTGTTTTGTTTTTTACTTTAAGACTCATTCTGGTGTTACCTCAGCCATACAGTAGTCCATTTCTGATCTATTGAACACTTCTCTCGCCAAAGGGTCCTAAATGTTTTTTTTGTTGTTGTTTTTTTAACTTTAAGACTCATTTTGATGTTACCTCAGCCATACAGTAGTCCATTTCTGATCTATTGAACATATCTCTCACCAAAGGGTCCTAAATGTTGTGTTTTTTTTTGTTGTTGTTGTTTTTTACTTTAAGACTCATTCTGATGTTACCTCAGCAATGGAGCAGTCCTTTTTGATCTATTGAACATATCTCTCGCGAAGGGTCTACATTTTGATATATTGAACATTTCTCTCGCCAGAGGGTCCTACATTTTTTTTTTACTTTAAAACTCATTCTGATGTTACCTCAGCCATAGAGAAGTCCATTTCTGATCTATTGTACATATATATCTCGCAGAAGGCTCCTACATTTTTTTTTTACCTTAAGACTCATTCTGATGTTACCTCAGCCATACAGTAGTCCATTTCTGATCTATTGTACATATATCTCGCAGAAGGTCCTACATTTTTTTTTTTTACCTTAAGACTCATTCTGATGTTACCTCAGCCATACAGTAGTCCATTTCTGATCTATTGAACATATCTCTCGCCAAAGGGTCTACATTTTTTTTTTACTTTAAAACTCATTCTGATGTTACCCTCAGCCAACAGCTAGTCCATTTCTGATCTATTGAACATATCTCTCGCAGAAGGGTCCTAAATTTTTGATTATTGTTTTTCAGTCCTTTTTTTTTTAACTCATTTGATGTTACCTCAGCCATACAGTAGTCCATTTTGACAAGAACATTTCTCTCGTCAAAGGTCCACATTTGTTTTTAAAACATTCTGATGTTACCTAGCCATACAGTAGTCCATTTCTAATCATTGAACATTCTCTCACCAAAGGTCCTCATTGTTTTTTTTTTTTGTTTTTTTTAACTTTAAGACTCATTTGAGTTACCTCAGCAATAGAGTAGTCCTTTCTGATCTATTGAACATATCTCTCGACAATGGTCCTAAAAATTTATACTTAAAATCATTATTTACTGCTAATTAAATTTTTGATTATTAAGATATTCAGTTACCTCGCAAAGAAGGTCCTACATTTTGATCTATTGAACATTTCTCTCGCAAAGGTCCTATAATTTTTTTTACTTTAAAACTCATTCTGATGTTACCTCAGCCATACAGTAGAGTCCATTCTGATCTATTGAAATATCTTGCAGAAGGGCCTAAATTATTATTTTTTACCTTAAGACTCATTCTGATGTTAACTCAGCCATACAGTAATGATCTATTGACATATCTCTCGCCAAGGGTCCTACATTGTTTTTGTTTGTTTTTTTACTTTAAAGACTCATTCTGAGTGTTACCTCAGCCATACAGTAGTCCATTTTGATCTATTGAACATTTCCGCCAAAGGAGTAAATGTTTTTTTTGTTGTTTTTTTAACTTTAAGACTCATTATTGATGTTACCATCAGCAATAAGTAGTCATTTCTGATCTATTGAACATATCTCTCACCAAAGGGTCCTAAAAAGTTGTTTTTTGTTTTGTTTTTTTACTTTAAAGACTCATCATGTTACATCAGAAAGCCATACATTACTTTCTTGCCAGGCAAATTTTATTAAAAAGTACTAGCTAAAATATTTGATATCATAATATAGAAATTTTTTACTAAGCATATGATCACATAAATAGTCATATTGATTATTAGATATTCTCGAAAGTCATGACATTTTTACAGAAAAATTCTGATGTTCTCAATAAGATCTGTATCTATGAAATATGCCAAAGTGAAGTAAATTGTTTGATTAAGAATAGTTACAGCAATAGAGATATGATTATTGAAAGAAACAAAGGGTGAAAAAATGAAAGATATGATTAAAAAGAAAGAAACATTAGTTCTTTGGCAAAAATTTGTTAAATAGTTAAAAAATATATATATTAGAAATGTCGGTATAGAATCACAGAATTAGTCTATATGTATAGAGAGTTCAAGATCGAGACTCTTTGGACAGAAAAATGTTCTGTAGTTCAAATATGACTACTGTATGGCTGATGAAATATACAAAGGTCAATTAGCTTGAATGGTAAGATAAGTTAGAAAGATAGATAGATTAGTTAAATAGAAAGTAGAAAGAAAGATGTTAGAAAGAAGAAAGATTGTTTGAAAGAAAGATTAGTTAAGAAAGAAAGAATTATAGAAAAAAGAAGAAAGAAGTGAAAGAAGAAAGAAAAGAAAAAAAAAAGAAAGAAAGAAAGAAAGAAGAAGAAGAAAGAAAGAAAAGAATAGAAAGAAAGAAGAAGAAAAGAAAGAAAGAAAGTAGAAAAAAAGAATGAAAAGAAAGAAAAAGAAAGTAAAGAAAGAAAGAAAGATAGAGAAGAAAAGATGAAAGAAAAAGAAAGAAAGAAAGAAAGAAAGAAGAAAAAGAAGAAAGAAAGAAAGAAAATTAGAAAAGAAAGAGAAAAGAAGAAAAAAAGAAAAGGAAAAAAAGAAGAAAGGAAAGAAAGAAGAAAGAAAGAAAGAAAAGAAAGAAAGAAAGAAAGAAAAAGAAAGAAAAGAAAGAAAAAGTTAGAAAGAAAAAGAAAGAAAGTAAAAAGATAGTTAGAAAGAGAAAGAAAAGATTAGTTTGAAAGAAAGAAAGAAATAGAAAAAGAAAGAAAGAAAGAAAGAAAGAAAGAAAGAAGAAGAAAGAGAAAGAAAGAAAGAAAGAAAGAAAGAAAGAAAGAAAAGAAAGAAAAAGAAAAAGAAAAAGAATAAAAAAAGATAGAAAGAAAAAAAGAAAGAAAGAAGAGAAAAAAGAAAGAAAAGAAAAAGTAGAAAAAAGAAAGAATAGTAGAAAGAAGAAAGAAGAAAAAGATTAGTAAGAAAAAGAAAGAATTAAAGAAAGAAGAAAAAAGAAAAGAAAGTTAGAGAAAGAAGAAAAGAATAGTAAAGAAAATAGAAAGAAAGATTATTGAAGAAAGATAGAAGAAAGAATAATTAGAAAAAAAGAAAGATAATTAGAAAGAAAAAAAGAGAAAGTTAGTTGAAGAAAGAAGATAGAAAGAAAGATAGATTAGTTAAGAAAGTAGAAAGTAGAAAGAAGAAAGATTAGTTAAAAAAGAAGATAGAAAAAGAAATATTAGAAAGAAGAAGATAGTTAAGAAAAAAAAAATAAAAGAAGTAAAAAGAAAAAAAAAAAGAAAGATAGGAAAAAGAAATGAAAAAAGAAAGAAGTTAGAGAAAAAAAAAGAAGAAAGAAAGAAATAGTTAGAAAGAAAGAAAATTGTAGAAAAAGATTAGTAAAAGAAAGAAAGAAAAGAAAGAAAAAAGAAAGAAAGAAAGATAGTGAAAAAGAAATAAGAAAGAAGAAAGAAAAAAAGAAAAGAAAGAAAGAAAAGAAAAAAGAGAAAAAAGAAAGAAGAAAGAAAAAAGAAAAAAGAAGAAAAGAAAGAAAGAAAGAAAAAAGAAAGAAAAGAAAGAAAAGAAGGAAAGAAAAAGAAAGAAGAAAGATAGAGAAAGAAAGAAGTTAGAAAGAAAGAAAGATAGTTGAAAGAAAGAAAGAAAAAGAAAGAAAAGAAAGAAAGAAAGAAAGAAAGAAAAAAGAAAAAAGAAAAAGAAAGAAAGAAAGTTAAAAAAAGAAGAAAAAAAGAAAGATGAAAATAATAAAAGAAAGATAGAAAGATGGATAAATTAGATTAAGAAAAGAAAGTGAGAAAAAATAGTTAGACAAGAAGAAGAAAGTAATTAGAAAGACAGAAAGAAGAAAGATATTTAGAAAGAAGAAGAAGAAAGAAAGAAAGATTAGTTATTGAAGAAAGAAAGAATAGAAAGAAAAGATTAGTTAGAAAGGAAGATAAGTAAAAAAAGAAGAAAGAAAAAATAGTATAGAAAGAAAGATTAGTTAGAAAAAAGAAAGTTAGTTGAAAGAAAGAAAGATTAGTTGAAAGAAAGAAGATTAGTTAGAAAGAAAGATTAGTTAGAAGAAGAAAGAAAGATTAGAAAGAGAAAGAAAAGAAAGAAGAAAGATAGAAAGAAAAAAGAAAGAAAGAAAGATAAGAGAAGAAAGAAAGAAAGATAGAGAAAGAAGAAGAGATAGAAAGAAGAAAGATTAGTAGAAAGAAAAAGATAGAAAGAAAGAAAGATTAGAAAGAAAAGAAAGATAAGAAATAGAAAGAAAGAAAGAAAGAAAGAAAGAAAGAAAGAAAGAAAGATAAAGTAAAAGATAGTAAAGAAAGAGAATAGATAGTTAAAAGAAAGAAAGATAGTTAGAAAAGAAAAGAAAGAGAAGAAAATTAGAAAGAAGAAAGATTAGTAGAAAGAAAGATTAGTTAAAAAAGAAAGAAAAAGATAGTTAGAAAGAAAGAAAGATAGTAGAATTAAAATTAGTTAAAAAGAAAGAAAGAAATTGAAAGAGAAAGAAAAAAAGAAAAGAAAGAAAGAAATTAGTTAGAAAGAAAGAAAGATTAGTTAGAAGAAGAAAGAAATTAGTTAGAAAAGAAAGAAATGATTAGATTGAAGAAAGAAAGAAAGATTAGTTAGAAAGAAAAAAAGATTAGTTGAAAGAAAGATATTAGAGAAAGAAAGAAAGATAAGAAGAAGAAAAGAAAGAAAGAGAAAGAAAGAAAGAAAGAAAAAGAAAGAAAGAAAGAAGAAAGAAAGAAAGAAAGAAAGAAATTTAGAAAGAAAAAAGAAAGAAAGATAGTAGAATAAAGATTAGTTAAAAAGAAAGAAAGTTAGTAGAAAAAAAGAAAGATAAGAAAAGATTAGTTTGAAAGAAAGAAAAGATTAGTTAGAAAGAAAGAAAGATTACTTAGTAAGAAAGAAAGATTGTTTGAAGAAAGAAAGATTAGTTTAGAAAGAAAAAAGAAAAAAAGATTAGTTAGAAAGACATTAGTTAAAAGAAAGAAAGATTAGTTTAAAAGAAAGAAAGAAAGAAGTTGAAAGAAAGAAAGAAGAGAAAGAAAGAAGACTTAGAAAGAAAGAAAGATAGTAAAGAAAGAAAGATTAAGAAAGAAAGAAAGAAAGATTAGTTAGAAAGAAGTAGTTAGAAAAGAAAGATCAGTTGGAAAGAAAGAAAGAAAGAAAGAAAGAAAGAAAGAAAGAAAGAAAGAAAGAAAGAAAGAAAGAAAGAAAGAAAAGAAGAAAGAAGTAGTAAAGAAAAAATGGAAAGAAGAAAGAAAGAAAGAAGAAAGAAAGAAAAAAGAAAGAAAGAAATAGAAGAAAGAAAGAAAGATAGTTAGAAAGAAAGATAGAAAGAAAGAAAGATTAGTAGAAAGAAAAGAAAATTAGTTAGAAAAAAGAAAGATTAATAAAAAAGAATAGAAAGAAAGATTATTTAGAAAGAAAAATAGATAGTTCGAAAAAAAGAAAGAAGTTAATAAAAAGAAAGAAAGAATTAGTTAGAAAGAAAAAGATTCAGAAAAAGAATTAGTTTAAAAAGAAGACAGAAAGAAAGTTAGAAAGAAAGACAGAAAGATTAGTTGAAAGAAAGAAAGAAAGAAAGAAAGAAAGAAAGAAAGAAAGAAAAGAAAGAAAAGAAAGAAAGAAGAAAGAAAGAAAGAAAGAAAAAGAAAGAAAGATTAGATAGAAAGAAAAAAGAAAGAAAGAAAGAAAAAGAAAGAAAAAAAAGAAGAGAAAGAAAGAAAAAGAAAGAAAAGAAAGAAAGAAAGAAAGAAAGAAAGAAAAAAGAAAGAGATTAGTTAGAAAGAAAGACATTAGTTAGAAAGAATAAAGATTAGTTTGAAAGAAAGAAAGATTAGTTAGAAAGAAAGATTAGATAGAAAGAAAGAAAGATTAGTTAGAAAGACATTAGTTAGAAAGAAAGAAAGATTTGTTTGAAAGAAAGAAAGATTAGATAGAAATTAAAGAAAGATTAGTTAGAAAGAAAAAAAGATTAGTTTGAAAGAAAGAAAGATTAGTTAGAAAGAAAGAAAGAAAGAAAGAAAGAAAGAAAGAAAGAAAGAAAGAAAGAAAGAAAGAAAGAAAGAAAGAAAGCAAGAAAGAAAGAAAAATTAGTTAGAAAGACATTAGTTAGAAAGAAAGAAAGAATAGTTGAAAGAAAGAAATAAAGAAAGAATTAGTTTAAAAAAGATAGAAAAAAAGAAAGAATGAAAATTAATAAAATAAATTAGTTAGAAAGAAAGAAAGATTAGTTAGACAGAAAGAAGAAAGATAATTAAGAAAGAAGAAAAAGAAAAGAAAGAAAAAAGAAAGAAAGAAAAGAAAGAAAGAAAGAAAGAACGAAAGAAAGAAACAAAGAAACAAAGAAACAAAGAAAGATTAGTTAGAAAGGAAGATAAGTAAAAAAAAGATTAGTTAGAAAGTAAGACAGAAAGAATAGTTAGAAAGAAAGACAGAAAGATTAGCAAGAAAGATAGATAGATTAGTTAGAAAGAAAGAAAAAAAGAAAGACATTAGTTAGAAAGAAAGAAAGATTAGTTAGAAAGAAAGACATTAGTCAGAAAAAACGTCTCGGTTACATATGTACCCCTCGTTCCCTCAGTACAGGGAACGGAGACGTGTCGTCGGGGGAGTTCCCTGACGAATTGGGATCACGCTAGGGAGACCAATCGACTTCGAGTGAAACTAAAACGAGCCAATGAATATTGGCATGCAAGATTTGCATTCCGCGACCCGCCTACCAGTGCGGGTATAAAAGCCGGAAGCAAACGCATCCAAAATGCTTTTTCGCTGAGGAGCCGAACAGTGTCCAGTCCTCCGCGAAGGTACAGCAACATGGCGAGGGGACGACACGTCTCTGTTCCCTGTACTCAGGGAACGAGGGTTACATATGTAACCGAGACGTTCCCTTTCGTCCTGGGAACTCCGACGTGTCATCGGGGGAGTTCCCTGACGAATTGGGATCCCTAACAACACGCCATGGTGCTGACCCCTTCCAACGCCCAGCTAAGCTACCCTGCAGCAGTTTCTTGAACAAGATGCGGAAGCTAGCTAGGGAAAATCACACTGCTGTTCCGCAAGACCCACTCAGTGGATTTGGATAACACTGGGAAAGCGTGCCCAACCCGTAGGAGGGAACGCTACGGAGCCCCTGCCCGCCCGAAGGGAGGCACTGGAATACACGTATGTACTAACCCGTGGGGTAGTGAAACATACGGAAGTCCTTGAGGTAGTCCCAGCAAGAGGGGTGGGAGCGTACTCAGCAAGGACGACAGAGGGATCTGTCGAGAGGAAGACACGGAGCTAACCCGGAGGGTAGCTGGAACGTGGAAAAAATGGGTCGCCGAAGGGACCACTGTCAAGGCCACCCGGTCTAATAGCAACTCCTACGAGAGGTAATAGACCTGGCACCGGCGATCCGCCTCGCCTGATGCCGAAGGGGTGATGGAGGAACTCACGAGGTTAGCCGTATGTTGGGGAACCAACGGAGTAAAAGACGCACGTATCCGGCCCACGGGGCGGGAATGGCGTAGCAAGCCGACATAACCTAATTCCTCGCGCTACCGGCCGTAGCGAGTACACGGGAGGAAGCAGGTTCAACACGAAGGCTATAAAACCTAGCGAACGTGCTCTACAGATGTCTGTCAGCGAGGCGCCTTGCGCCAAAGCCCAGGAGGAGGCAACACTCCTAGTAGAGTGTGCCGTCAACCTAGGTGGGCAAGGCACGCCCTGGGACTCATAAGCCCGGGCGATAGCATCCACTAGCCAGTGGGATAACCTCTGCTTGGAGACAGCCTTCCCCTTCTGCTGGCCTCCGTAACAAACAAAGAGCTGATCTGAGGTCCTGAAGCTTTGCGTTCTGTCCACGTAACAGCGCAGGGCGCGGACGGGACAGAGAAAAGCTAGGGCTGGGTCTGCCTCCTCCAGGGGCAGCGCTTGCAGGTTTACTACCTGATCCACAAATGGGGTGGTAGGAACCTTGGGCACGTATCCGAGCCGGGGTCTCAACACAGCGTGAGAAAGGCCCGGTCCGAACTCTAGGCACGATTCGTCGACCGAAAATGCCTTCAGATCCCCTACCCTCTTAAAAGAAGCCAAAGCCAACAGGAGAGCTGTCTTCATAGACAAGATATTTAATTCGACTGAAGGCAGGGGCTCAAACGGGGGCCTCTGGAGTGCACTAAGCACTAGAGTCAAGTCCCTAGAGGGTAAGGGGTGCACATTACGAGGTGGATTCAGCCTCCTGGCACCCTTAAGGAATCTGATGATCAGGTCATGCTTTCCCAATGACTTACCTTCTACTGCATCGTGATGAGCGGCTATTGCGGCAACATACACTTTGAGGGTGGAGGGAGACAGCCTTCGCTCCAACCCATCTTGCAGGAAGGAAAGCACGACTCTGATCGGGCAAGTTCGGGGGTCTTCCCGGTGGGAAGAACACCACTCGACGAACAGGTTCCACTTCAACGCATAGAGGCGCCTCGTAGAGGGGGCTCTGGCGGAAGTGATGGTGTCTACCACACCCTGTGGTAGGCCACCTAGAACCTCCGCGTCCCGTCCAGGGACCACACATGGAGTCTCCAGAGATCTGGACGCGGGTGCCACAAGGTGCCCTGTCTCTGGGAAAGGAGATCCTTCCTCAGAGGAATCGGCCAAGGAGGGGCTGTCGCGAGGAGCATGAGTTCCGCGAACCAAGTCCGGTTGGGCCAATACGGCGCAACGAGCAGGACCTGCTCCTCGTCCTCCCTGACTTTGCACAAGATCTGTGCAAGAAGGCTCACTGGGGGAAACGCGTATTTGCGAAGACCCAGGGGCCAGCTGTGCGCCAGTGCATCCGTGCCGAGAGAACCCTCGGTCAGGGAGTAAAACAACCGGCAATGAGTCGTGTCCGGAGAGGCAAACAGGTCTACCTGAGCGGCTCCGAAGACTTCCCATATCAGCTGAACCGTCTGGGGGTGGAGTCGCCATTCTCCCGGAAGAGGTGGCTGCCGTGAAAGCTCGTCGGCTGTACGGTTGAGCACACCAGGAATGTGAATGGCTCGAAGCGACCTCAGATGCTTCTGACTCCACAGGAGGAGATGGCGGGCGAGTCGCGACATACGACGGGAGCGTAGACCACCCTGACGGTTGATGTACGCAACGGTCTCAGTGCTGTCCGTACGGACCAGTACGTGCTTGTGCAAAAGCAGCCCCTTGAGGCGAGACAAGGCTAAGCGTACTGCTTGCAACTCTAGGCAGTTGATGTGCCAATGCAGTTGAGGCCCCGTCCACAGACCTGAAACTGCATGCCGGTTGTACGTGGCCCCCCATCCGTTGGCAGAGGCATCTGTGAAAACCACAGCATGCCTGGAGACCTGGACTAGGGGCACTCCGGCCCGTAGAAACGCAGGGTCTGACCAAGGACTGAAGGTTTGGCGACAGTGCGGGGTAATGTTGACCCGGAACGTGCCGCTCTGCCACGCCCATCTCAGGACTCGATCGTGAAGCCAGCGCTGAAGCGGTCTCATATGGAGCAGACCGAGCGGCGTTACTGTGGCTGCGGCTGCCATATGCCCCAGGAGCCTCTGAAACTGTTTCAGTGGGACCGCTGACCTGCCTTGAAAGGACTTGAGGCAGTTGAGCACTGACTGGACGCGCTCCTCGGTGAGGCGCGCAGTCTGAGCGACCGAGTCCAACTCCATACCGAGATAAGAGATCCTCTGCATTGGGCAGAGTTTGCTCTTGTCCCAGTTGACCTGAAGACCCAAACGGCTGAGGTGCTGGAGCACCAGGTCCCTGTGTTCGCACAACAGATCTCGCGAGTGAGCTATTATGAGCCAGTCGTCGAGATAGTTGAGAATGCGAATGCCATGTTCTCTCATGGGAACAATGGCCGCCTCTGCGACTTTCGTGAAGACGCGGGGCGACAGGGCCAGGCCGAAGGGTAAGACCTTGTACTGATATGCTCGACCTTCGAACGCAAACCGAAGAAAGGGTCTGTGTCGAGGAAGAATCGAGACATGAAAGTACGCGTCCTTCAGGTCGATCGCTGCAAACCAATCCCGGGGACGGATGCACTCGAAGATGCGTTTCTGCGTGAGCATTTTGAACGGGAGCTTGTGCAGGGCCCGATTCAAAACTCGCAGGTCCAGGCTTGGTCGTAACCCCCCGCCTTTCTTGGGTACAATGAAGTAAGGGCTGTAAAACCCCGACCTCATCTCGGCTGGAGGGACCGGCTCGATCGCGTCCTTCGCCAGCAGGACGTCGATTTCTTTCCTCGGGACAGGGGCATCGACACTCCGCACCCGGGTGAAGTGGATGCCTCTGTACCTGGGAGGCCGGCGGGCAAACTGAATTGCATAGCCGAGCCGGATAGTGCGGGTGAGCCACCGGGACGGCCTCGGAAGCGCTAGCCAGGCTTCGAGGAACCGTGCCAAGGAGCCCACTCGGACCACCGGCGTACCCGCGGAGGGGCAGCGAGGTGGAAGACAGGGACCGGACTCCGGAGGCATTACTGCGGCCGAGAGAGAGGTCTGAGTGTGCGAGGCAACACCTACCTGTTTCCACGGAGGCGAAGGAAGGAGGGGAAACGAGGAACGAGGCTCGGGGGCGTCGAGTCCAGGTTTCCGCGCCTCCTTGCCCAGCGGGAGACGAGAGCGACGAGGCCGAGGCGGCGTAGCTGTCATCTGAGCGCTGGAGAGAGGGGAACGAGAGTGGCGAGGCAACGAGGCGGCGCACACTGTCATTCTGACCCCCTTGGATGGGGGAGACTGAGAAGTTAGTCTCGACCGAGATAGACCCAGAGGAATTGGAAACTGCTCTTTTATTGAAAAAGTGGGTACCGCTGAAGGAAGCGGCGGAAGAAAAACAAAACGAAACAAAGGATTCTCCACCCGGCCCTCCTCCGGGGGAAGGAGGGGTGCAGTAGCACCCTCCTGAAGAGCAGCAGTCAGGTCCTCTGGGCCGCCCGTCTCAGGGCCGCTTACCTCTCCTCTTACCAGGGGGTTTTCGACGAGCCCCGGGCGGGCTGGGCAGCTCTCTTGCGGCTGCTGCTTAGGCGGAGCAGAGGCGGAGGCGGCGGCACGAGGTGGAGCCGGAGGGGACGGGCCAGCAGCAGCCTGTCTCCGGGGCATGATGTGCTTGATCACCTCGGAATGCTTCTGGGCGGCGGAGAACTGTTGGGCGTAGTCCTCGACCGCGTCGCCGAATAGGCCACCCTGGGAAATGGGGGAGTTCAGAAACCTGGACTTGTCTGACTCCGTCATATCGGCCAGGGTGAGCCAGAGATGGCGCTTCTGGACCACAAGTGTGGACATCGCTCGGCCCAGGGAACGCGCGGTGACTTTCGTCGCCCGGAGGGCAAGGTCCGTCGCCGTGCGTAGCTCTTGGAGCATACCTGGGTCGGTACCACCCTCCTGCATGTCGCAAAGCGCTCTAGCCTGATAGACCTGGAGGAGCGCCATGGCATGCAGGGCAGAAGCAGCTTCTCCACACGCGCGAGACCCTACTCTCCACCCTACAGGCGCGAGAGGGGAGAGTAGGGTCACCCCTCCAGGTGGAAGCGGATTTAGGGCACAGCTGTAAAGCAACCGACCGCTCCACCGGGGGAATGCCCTCATAACCCTTCACTGCCCCGCCATCGAGGGTGGTAAGGGAGGAGGAGGGAGTCGATCTATGTCGGGCCACCAGGGGGGCCTTCCATGACTTCGTCACCTCCTCATGCACTTCCGGGAAGAAAGGCACCGGGGCGGGGCGCTGAGAACCAGCACGGGCCGCCCCGAGAAACCAATCATCGAGCCGCGAAGGTTCGGGACACGGTGGAGGGTTCCACACGAGCCCGACACTTGCGGCCGCCCGGGAAAGCATAGCGGCCATTTCCGGTCCGGCTCAGACAACGCTACCACACCAGAAGGGGGCAACGCAGCCAAGTCGTCATCCCCAGAAGATGACCGCTCTCCCTCCGATGCAGCGATCGACATCTGATCCTCCGGCGGAGCCCCGAAGGAAACGACCGGGACCACACGAGATGGCCCAGCGCGCTCCCCCAAGGGCTCCAATGGCAGCAGTGTGCAGGAGTGAGGAGTCCGTGGGGGTCTTTCACCCGGTGGATTATTCCTCACTGTAACCCTCAGACCACCAATGGGATTAGCCGAAGTAGCCGCCTTCTGAAATGAACCAGAAGACGAACTAGATCGGGGAATCTCCAAAGGGACTCCCCCTCGTGAGAGGGATCTCAGTCTTGATCTCAACACTGCGACGGTCATATTCCCGCAATGGGAACATGACTCGTTCATGAAAGCTGCCTCAGCGTGCGCGAGGCCCAAGCACGAGAGACAGCGATCATGACCATCAACCGGAGGCAGAATCTGACCGCATCCAGAAACACACGGATGAAACGTCATCCTTAAAAGGACGCGATCTTCACCCGTGTTGCTCTTTCAGAGAAATAACTCTCTAGTTGTGCTGAAGCACACAGGGATCAACGCGGCAACACAGCGGGGAAACTGCAAGCCCCCTGTGTGCACTCAACCGAATACCAGCTGTTAAAACAGCTCTTTGTAAACACAGCGCGTGTAGTAACAAACAGGCAGACGGGAGATCGCGAAGACCGCTGAAGCGCCGTCACACCAGCACAGAGAGATCTCAGGAAACAGCAGACTCGTTGAGCGTTCAGAAAGCACAATCTTAAGCTCATAACACTCAGAGGACACAACTGGTCGGCTCCGAAGCAAAAAGCATTTTGGATGCGTTTGCTTCCGGCTTTTATACCCGCACTGGTAGGCGGGTCGCGGAATGCAAATCTTGCATGCCAATATTCATTGGCTCGTTTTAGTTTCACTCAAAGTCGATTGGTCTCCCTAGCGTGATCCCAATTCGTCAGGGAACTCCCCCGACGACACGTCAGAGTTCCCAGGACGAAAGGGAAAGAAAGATTAGTTTGAAAGAAAGAAAGATTAGTTAGAAAGAAAGATAGATTAGTTTAAAAGAAAGAAAGATTAGAAAGAAAGAAAGAAAGAAAGAAAGATTAGTTAGAAAGAAAGACAGTTAGAAAGAAAGATTAGTTAGAAAGAAAGATAGATTAGTTTAAAAGAAAGAAAGATTAGTAAGAAAGAAAGAAAGAAAGAAAGAAAGAAAGAAAGAAAGAAAGAAAGATTAGTTAGAAAGAAAGACAGTTAGAAAGAAAGAAAGATTAGTTTGAAAGAAAGAAAAAAAGAAAGAAAGAAAGACATTAGTTAGAAAGAAAGAAAGATTAGTTAGAAAGAAAGACATTAGTTAGAAAAAAAGAATGATTAGTTTGAAAGAAAGAAAGATTAGTTAGAAAGAAAACAAGATTTGTTTGAAAGAAAGATTACTTAGAAAAGAAAGAAAGAAGAAAGAAAGAAAGAAAGAAAGAAAGAAAGGAAAGAAAGAAAGAAAGAAAAGAAAGAAAGAAAGAAAGAAAGAAAGAAAGAAGAAAGATTAGTTAGAAAGAAAGTCATTAGTTAGAAAGAAAGAAAGATTAGTTTGAAAGAAAGAAAGAAAGAAAGAAAGAAAGAAAGAAAGAAAGAAAGAAAGAAAGAAAGAAAGAAAGAAAGAAAGAAAGAAAGAAAGAAAAAAGAAAGAAAGAATTAGTTAAAAAAAGATAGAAAAAAAGAAAGAATGAAAATTAATAAAAAGAAAGTTAGAAAGATGGATAAATTAGTTAGAAAGAAAGAAAAATTAGTTAGACAGAAAGAAGAAAGATAATTTAGAAAGACAGAAAGAAGAAAGATAATTTAGAAAGACAGAAAGAAAGAAAGATTAGTTATGAAGAAAGAAAGAATGAAAGAAAGATTAGTTAGAAAGGAAATAAGTAAAAAAAGAAAGATTAGTTAGAAAGTAAGACAGAAAGAATAGTTAGAAAGAAAGACATTAGTTAGAAAAAAAGAAAGATTAGTTTGAAAGAAAGAAAGATTAGTTGAAAGAAAGAAAGATTAGTTAGAAAGAAAGAAAACAGATAGATTAGTAAGAAAGAAATAAAGAAAGATTAGATTAGAAAGGTTAGAAAGAAAGATTTGTTAGAAAGAAAGATTAGTTCGAAAGAAAGATTAGTTAAACAAGAAAGATTAGTTAGAAAGAAGATAGATAAGTTAGAAAGACAGAAAAAAGAAAGATAAGTTATAAAGATTAGCTGTAAAGAAAGATAGATAGTTAGAAAGAAAGAAAGATTAGTTAGAAAGAAAGAATGGTTGGATAGAAATTATTTAGAAAGAAAGATTAGTCAGAAAAAAAGATTAGTTAAAAAGAAAGATATAAAGAATAGTTAGAAAGAAAGAAAGATTAGTTAGAATTAAAGATTAGTTAAAAAGAAAGAAAGATAGTTGAAAGAAAGAAAAAAAGAAAGAAAGAAAGACATTAGTTAGAAAGAAAGAAAGATTAGTTAGAAAGAAAGACATTAGTTAGAAAAAAAGAATGATTAGTTTGAAAGAAAGAAAGATTAGTTAGAAAGAAAACAAGATTTGTTTGAAAGAAAGATTACTTAGAAAGAAAGAAAGAAAGAAAGAAAGAAAGAAAGAAAGAAAGAAAGAAAGAAAGAAAGAAGAAAGAAAGATTAGTTAGAAAGAAAGTCATTAGTTAGAAAGAAAGAAAGATTAGTTTGAAAGAAAGAAGAAAGAAAGAAAGAAAGAAAGAAAAAGAAAGAAAGAAAGAAAGAGAAAGAAAGAAAGGGAAAGAAAGAAAAAGAAAAGAAAGAAAAAAGAAAAAGAAAGAAAGAAAGAATTAGTTAAAAAAAGATAGAAAAAAAGAAAGAAGAAAATAATAAAAAGAAAAGAAAGATGGAAATTAGTTAGAAAGAAAAGAAAAATTAGTTAGAAGAAAGAAGAAAGATAATTTAGAAAGAAGAAAGAAGAAAGATAATGTTAGAAAGAAGAAAGAAAAAAGAAAGATTAGTTATGAAGAAAGAAGAAGAAAGAAAGATTAGTTAGAAAGAAAGATAAGTAAAAAAAGAAAGATTAGTTAGAAAGTAAGACAGAAAAAAAGTAGAAAGAAAGAATAGTTAGAAAAAAGAAGAAAGATTAGTTGAAAGAAAGAAAGATTAGTTTGAAAGAAAGAAAGATTAGTTAGAAAGAAAGATAGATAGAAAGAAAGAATAGAAGAAGAAAGAAGAAAGAAAGAAGAAGAAAGAAGAAAGAAAGAAAGAAAGAAAGAAAGAAAAAGAAAAGAAAAAAGAAAGAAAGAAAGAATAGTTAGAAAAGAAAGACAGTAGAAAGAAAGAAAGATTAGTTTGAAAGAAAGAAAGATTAGTTAGAAAGAAAGATTAGATAGAAAGAAAGATTAGTTGAAAGAAAGAAAAAGAAAAGATAGAAAGAAAAAGAAGAAGAAAGAAAGAAAGAAAAGAAGAAAGAAAGAAAGATAGTAAAAAGAAAGATAGAAAGAAGAATAGAAAGAAAGAAAAGAAAGAAAGAAAGAAAGTAAGAAAGAAAGAAAGAAAGAAAGAAAGATTAGTTTGAAAGAAAGAAAGATTAGTTAGAAAGAAAGATTAGATAGAAAGAAAGAAAGAAGAAAGATTAGTTAAGAAAGAAAGAAGTTAGTATAAAGAATTAGTTGAAAGAAAGAAAGATTAGTTGTAAGAAAGAAGAAAGAAGAAGAAAGAAAAAGAAAGATAGAGAAAGAAAAAGATATAGAAAGAAAGATTAGTATTAGAAAGAAAGAAAGATTAGTTAAAAAGAAGATTGATTAGTTTAAAAGAAAGAAAGATTAGTTAGAAAGAAAGAAAGAAAGAAAGAAAGAAAGAAAGAAAGAAAGAAAGAAAGAAAGAAAGAAAGAAAGAAAGAAAGATTAGTTAAAAAAGAAAGACTAGTATAATGAAAGAGCAGTTGGAAAAAAAAGAAAGAAGGAAAAAAAAAAAGAAAGAAAGAAAGAAAGAAAGAAAGAAAGAAAGAAAGAAAGAAAGAAAGAAAGAAAGAAAGAAAGAAAGAAAGAAAGAAAGAAAGAAAGATTAGTTAAAAAAAGAAAGACTAGTATAATGAAAGATCAGTTGGAAAGAAAGAAATAAAGAAAGAAAGAAAGAAAGAAAGAAAGAAAGAAAGAAAGAAAGAAAGAAAGAAAGAAAGAAAAGAAAGAAAGAAAGAAAGAAAGAAAGAAAGAAAGAAAGAAAGAAAGAAAGAAAGAAAGATTAGTTAAAAAAGAAAGACTAGTATAATGAAAGAGCAGTTGGAAAAAAAAGAAAAAGAAAGAAAGAAAGATTAGTTCGAAAGAAGATAGATAAGTTAGAAAGACAGAAAAAAGAAAGATAAGTTATAAAGATTAGCTATAAAGAAAGATAGATAGATTAGTTAGAAAGAAAGAAAAATTAGTTAGAAAGAAAGATTGGTTGGATAGAAATTATTAGAAAGAAAAAAAGAAAGAAAGATTAGTTAGAATTAAAGATTAGTTAAAAAGAAAGAAAGATTAGTTAGAAAAAAAGAAAGAAAGAAAGATTAGTTTGAAAGAAAGAAAGATTAGTTAGAAAGAAAGAAAGATTACTTAGAAAGAAAGAAAGATTAGTTTGAAAGAAAGAAAGATTAGTTAGAAAGAAAGAAAGAAAGATAGTTTAGAAAGACATTAGTTAGAAAGAAAGAAAGATTAGTTTGAAAGAAAGAAAGAAAGAAAGAAAGAAAGAAAGAAAGAAAGAAAGAAAGAAGAAAGAAAAAAAAGGGAAAAAAAGAAAGAAAGAAAGAAAAAAAAGATTAGTTAAAAAAGTAAGATTAGTATAATGAAAATCAGTTGGAAAGAAAGAAAGAAAGAAAGAAAGAAAGAAGAAAGAAAAAGAAAGAAAGAAAGAAAGAAAAAAGAAAGAAAGAAAAAGAAAGAAAGAAAGAAAGAAAGATTACTAAGATAGAAAGAAATATTAGTTAGAAAGAAAGAAAAAATAGTTAGAAAGAAAGATTAGTTAGAAAGAAAGATTAGTGAGAAAGAAAGAAAATTAGTTAGAAAAAAAGAAAGATTAATAAGAAAGAAAGAAAGATTAGTTAAAAGAAAAATAAGTTCGAAATAAAGAAAGATTAGTTAAAAAGTAAGACAGAAAGAATAGTTAGAAAGAAAGACAGAAAGATTAGTTTGAAAGAAAGAAAGAAAGAAAGAAAGAAAAAAAGAAAGAAAGAAAGAAAAAAAAGAAAGATTAGATAGAAAGAAAAAAGAAAGAAAGAAAGAAAGAAAAAAAAGAAAGAAAGAAAGAAAGAAAGAAAGAAAGATTAGATAGAAAAAAAAGAAAGAAAGAAGAAAGAAAGAAAGAAAGAAAGAAAGAAAGAAAGAAAGAAAGAAAGAAAGAAAGAAAGAAAGAAAGATTAGTTAGAAAGAAAGACATTATTAGAAAAATAAAGATTAGTTTGAAAGAAAGAAAGATTAGTTAGAAAGAAAGATTAGATAGAAAGAAAGAAAGATTAGTTAGAAAGACATTAGTTAGAAAGAAGAAAAAATTTTTTTTGAAAGAAAGAAGATTAGATAGAAATAAAGAAAGATTAGTTAGAAAGAAAAAAAGATTAGTTTGAAAGAAAGAAAGATTAGTTAGAAAGAAAGAAAGAAAGAAAGAAAGAAAGAAAGAAAGAAAGAAAGGAAAAAAGAAAGAAAGAAAGAAAGCAAGAAAGAAAGAAAAAAATTTGTTAGAAAGACATTAGTTTTAAAAAAAAGAAAGAATAGTTGAAGAAAGAAATAAAGAAAGAATTAGTTTAAAAAAGATAGAAAAAAAGAAAGAATAAAAATTTAAAAAAATAAAAATTAGTTTAAAAAAAAAGA
>JAZAVI010000529.1:0-12500 GCA_036326025.1 Chrosomus eos
TCCCCAACACCCCGGTCCTAACCTTTTTCCCCCCCTACCCCACCGAAACCCCAAACCCCATCCATCCCCCCGGCCTAAAAACTCCCTCCCTCACACGGCTGCCTTTAAACCGCACAAATCCCTTTCCCCAAAACCCTTAGGCCTTCCGCTTCCCCCCAGGTTTTCCCCCCTGTCCCTCCCCCTTTTAAAACCCCCCCTTCAACCCCTTTCCGTCTTCCCCCAAATAAAGAGACTCGTTTTCCTTTGGGAAGACCTTTCCTTTTTAAATCCACCAAACCCGCCCGTTCTTTTCAAAAAACCTTTCCCCCTGGTTTCTCCGCCAACCGGACCGCCCCCCCAAGGGGACTGGGAAAAAAAACTCCGGGCTCGGGAAGGCCAAAATTTTTCAGGGGAAGGTTTATTCCACGCACTGCATAAGGGCGACAGGGTGCCCCACGGCCCCCCTTAAACCCAGGGGACGACCCCAAAACCCCCGGGGACCAGCGGGGGAGCCGTGACCCGTGGGGAGGGGCCCCCCGGGAAAAAACCCCTCCGCCCAAGCCCCCCTTCCCCCTGCCCCCAGACGGCCCTTCCGCCCGGCCCCCCCAGCCAGAGCCCGCCTTTCCCCCCAAGAGGGGCCTTTCGCCGGGCCCCGTCCAGCCCAAAAAAAAGGGGAAAAAAAAGGGGCCCCCCAAAAAAAAAAAAAAAAAAAAAAACCCCCTTTGGATAAAAAATTTTTTAAAAAAAAGACAGAGGGGGGCCCCCAAAATTTCGGGGAAAAAAAGGGACCCCCCCAAGCAAAAACCCCCCCCCCCCAAAACCCTTCCCCGGGCCCAAAAAAAAAAAAAAAAGGGGGAGTTTGAAAAAACTGGGGGGAAAAAAACCCCCGACCAAAAAAAAGGGACCCGGAACCAAGGGGGAAGGAAAGAGCGGGCCCCCCCAAACCCCCCGGCCCCAAAGGGAAAAAAAGAGCCCCACCCAAGCCAACCCCCCGCCCCCAAAACGCCCCCTCCCTCCCCCCAAACCCCCCCCAAACCAAACCCCAGCCAAACCCCCCCCCCCCCCCCCGGGGAAAACCCCCCCCACCAAACCCCCCCCACCGGAGCCCCGCCCAGCCAGGCCCGCCTCCACCCAAAGGACCGCCGTCCCCCAGAGACCGCCGCCAAACCAGAGACCGCCGCCAGCCTGAGACCCCCGCCCAGCCAAAACTGTATTCCCCCCCTTTCCCCCCCCCACCCCCGCTTTTGATGTCTTCATGCTCTACGCCTGCCCTTTTTTGAGCCCCCCGACCCCGCTGCCCATCCCCAGCACCCCCCCGTATCGCTGTGGAGCCCCCTCTGGGGGCTCCAGCCTCAGCATCGCCCTGGGCAGGGGATCCCCGCCTTTCCCCAATACCCTGAACCTTGACTCCACCTTGGGCCTCCGACCCTACACCTCTCTGCGCTCATTGTGCCCTAAAACCTCCGCCGGGTTTTCACCCCCTTAAATCCACCAGGCTACCCCTCCTTCCTTCCTCACTTTGGTCAGCCGTCACCCGGGTTCCACCTGGGGACTCCGTTCTCCCCGGCTGTGCCTCTGCCGCATCCCTTCGTTTCCCCCGGGGTCCACCCTTCCCCCCTGCTCCTCAGTCGTCCCCTCGCACTGGTTACGCCAGGGGCTTCCAGAGCCCCTTTTTTCCGTTTCGGCCCCAGAGCCTGCAGACTCCTGGCCCCCCAGACCTGTGGTGTCCCTCGGTCGGGGGTCCATTCGGCCAGTTGGGGATTTGGAAACTTCTACGGGCTTCCCCGCCATGGCCCCCAAAGGGGGTCTCACCCCCATGCCCCGAAGGGGGCTCACCGCCAGGGCCCCACCCGAAGGGGGCCCCCCCGGACCCCGGGGGTCCCACAGCTCCACCCGGGAAACCGTTCTCTCCATCTGTCCGCCTTGATCCTCTGCACCGATGCGTTTTCCCGGGGGGGGGGTGTAATGTCACTTTTACTAATTTCTCATCTTTTTTTACTACTTTCCCAGCATTCCCCGGGACCCCCCTCCTCGATTCCCCATCACCACACCCTGATCTCCTCACGTCATTCATCCCCACAGGGGAACTATATAACACTCATCCCCCTGCAGTACGGTCTGATCTCGTCAATACCACACACGACTCACCTATTCTAAACCGAGACTTCCCCGCTGTTTTTACCTGCTACTCCCCCTGACCCTATTGGATTTTCCCCTTCATCGTCTGCCCCCTTCACTTCCTAGCCGTCCTACTGCAACCCTTTCCAGTGACGCCACCAAAAATGAAAAAGAGACTCTGGTTTTTCCGTGGCTAAGTTCACCAATTTTCTTCTGTTTAAAAATACTCACCATAAACCCTCTGCTTCTGTGTTTCTGTAATAAACACCCTTTCACTTACCACCCCTGTCTCCTGCATCACCGTGACATCTTTCTTTTAACTATCATCTTCTTTTTAAACTAATCATCTATCTTTTTTTTAACTAATCTATCTTTCTTTTTTTTCTAATAATCAATTTTTTTTTTCTTTTTTTTCTTTTTTCTTTCCCTTTTTTCTTTCTTTCTTTCTTTCTAATATTCATTTATTTTTTCAACTAACTATCTTTATCTATTTTCTTTTTTTCTTTCTTTTTAACTAATCTGTCTTCTTTTTAAATAATCTTTATTTCTTCTTTTTAATAATCTATCTTCTTTCTTTCTAATCTTTCTTCCTTTCTAACTAATCTATCTTTCTTTTTTTTTCTTCTAACGAATCTATCTTTCTTTACCTAATCTTATCTTTCTTTCTACTAATCTTCTTTCTTTCATTCTAATAATCTATCTTTCTTTCTAACTAATCTATCTTTCTTCTTCTTTCTTAATCCCATCTTTCTTTCTTTCTTTTTTTCTTTCTAACCAATACTTTCTTTCTTCTAACATAATCTCTTATATCTTTCTTACTAAAATCTATATTCTTTCTAACTAACTACTAATCTTTTCTTATCTTTCTAACTAATCTACTCTTTCTTTCTAAACTAATTTATACTTTCTTTCTTTCTACTAATCTATCTTTCTTTATTCTAAACTAATCTGTCTTTCTTTCTAAACTAATCTATCTATCTTCTTCTTTCTATTCTAACTAATCTCATTTTTTTTATCTAATCTATCTTTCTTTCCTTCTTTCAACCAATCTATCTATCTTCTTTCCTTCTATCTTTCTAACTAATCTAATCTTTCATTCTAACTTATCTGTCTTTACTTTCTTTATTTCTTCATTTTCTTTCTTTCTAACTAATTACTATATCTTTCTTTCTTTCTAACTAATCTCTTACTTTCTTTCTTTCCTAACTAATCTTTTTTCTTTCATTCTTTCTTTCTTTCTTTCTCTTTCTTCTTCTTTTCTTCTTATCTTTCTTTCTTCTTTATCTAAACCCTTCTTGTCTTTCTTTCTAAACTTTCTATCTAACTAATCTGTCTTTCTTTCTAACTAATCTATCTTTCTTTCTTTCTACTAATTTATCTTTCTTTCTTTCTAAATAATCTATCTTTCTTTCAACTAACTAATCTTTTCTTTCTAACTAATCTATCTTTCTTTCTTTCTAACTATCTCTTTCTTTCTAACTAATTTATCTTTCTTTCTACTAATCTATCTTCTTTCTTTCTAACTAATCTATCTTTCTTCATATTCTTTCTTAACTAACTATCTGTCTTTCTTTCTAACTATCTATCTTTCTTTCTAACTAATCTCTTTCTTTCTTACTAATCTATCTTTTCTTTCTAACTAATCTATTTTCTTTTCTTTCTAACTAATCTATCTTTCTTTCTTTCTAACTAATCTCTTCTTTCTTTCTTACATCTTTCTTTCTAACAATCTATCTTTCTTTCTAACTAATCTATCTTCTTCTTTCTAACAATCTATTCTTTCTTTCTAACAATCTATCTTCTTTCTTTCTAACTAATCTATTTTCTTTCTTTCTTTCTAACTAATCTATTTCTTTCTTTCTAACTAATCTCTTCTTTTCTACTAATCTATCTTCTTCTTCTTTTACTAATCTATCTTTTCTTTCTAACTAATCTATTCTTTCTTTCTTTCTAACTATCTTAATCTTCTTTCTTCTCTAAACTTCATCTACTATCTTCTTTCTTTCTAACTATCTATCTTTCTTTCTAACTAATCTATCTTTCTTCTTCTCTAACATCTCTTTCTTTCTTTCTAACTAATCTTTCTTTCTTTCTTTCTAACTAATCTATCTTTCTTTCTTTCTAACTAATCTATCTTTCTTTCTAACTAATCTATCTATCTTTCTTTCTTTCTTTCTAACTAATCTATCTTTCTTTCTAACTAATCTATCTTTCTTTCTTTCTAACTAATCTATCTTTCTTTCTTTCTCTTTCTTTCTTTCTAACTAATCTCTTACTTTCTTTCTTTCTAACTAATCTATCTATCTTTCTTTCTAACTAATCTATCTTTCTTTCTTTCTTTCTAACTAATCTATCTTTCTTTCTAACTAATCTATCTTTCTTTCTTTCTAACTAATTTATCTTTCTTTCTAACTAATCTATCTTTCTTTCTTTCTAACTAATCTATCTTTCTTTCTTTCTAAATAATCTATCTTTCTTTCATTCTAACTAATCTGTCTTTCTTTCTAACTAATCTATCTATCTTTCTTTCTAACTAATCTATCCTTTCTTTCTAACTAATCTATCTTCTTTCTTTCCTTCTTTCTAACTAATCTATCTTTCATTCTAACTAATCTATCTTTCTTTCTTTCTTTCTAACTAATCTTTCTTTCTTCTTTCTAACTAATCTTTCTTTCTTTCTTTCTTTCTTTCTTTCTAACTAATCTCTTTCTTTCTTTCTAACTAATCTATCTATCTATCTTTTCTTTCTAACTAATCTATCTTTCTTTCTTTCTTTCTAACTATTCTCTTTATTTTTTCTAACTAATCTATCTATCTTTCTTTCTTTCTAACTAATCTATTTTTCTTCCTTTCTAACTAATCTATCTTTCTTTCTAACTAATCTATCTATCTTTCTTTCTTTCTTTCTAACGAATCTATCTTTCTTTCTAACTAATCTATCTTTCTTTCTTACTAATCTCTTTCTTTCATTCTAACTAATCTATCTTTCTTTCTAACTAATCTATCTATCTTTCTTTCTAACTAATCTATCTTTCTTTTCTTTCTAACTAATCTATCTTTCTTTCTTTCTAACTAATCTATCTTTCTTTCTCTTTCTTTCTTTCTAACTAATCTCTTACTTTCTTTCTTTCTAACTAATCTATCTATCTTTCTTTCTAACTAATCTATCTTTCTTTCTTTCTTTCTAACTAATCTCTTTCTTTCTAACTAATCTATCTTTCTTTCTTTCTAACTAATTTATCTTTCTTTCTAACTAATCTATCTTTCTTTCTTTCTAACTAATCTATCTTTCTTTCTTTCTAAATAATCTATCTTTCTTTCATTCTAACTAATCTGTCTTTCTTTCTAACTAATCTATCTATCTTTCTTTCTAACTAATCTATCCTTTCTAACTAATCTATCTTTCTTTCTTTACTTCTTTCTAACTAATCTATCTTTCATTCTAACTAATCTATCTTTCTTTCTTTCTAACTAATCTTTCTTTCTTTCTTTCTAACTAATCTTTCTTTCTTTCTAACTAATCTCTTTCTTTCTTTCTAACTAATCTATCTATCTTTCTTTCTTTCTTTCTTTCTAACTAATCTCTTTCTTTCTAACTAATCTATCTTTCTTTCTTTCTAACTAATCTAACTAATTTATCTTTCTAATCTATCTATCTTTCTACCTAATCTTTCCTTTCTTTCTAACCAATCGTTTTCTTTTTTTAGAACTATTCTTTCTTTCTAACTAATTTATCTATCAAACTTCAAACTACTTTAAACTTCTTCAAACTCTCTGGTCCGGCTTTCTCAAGCCAACTTAAAGTTTGTCTCATCAAACTTTTTTTCTAGTTGAATATTTCTGTAGGAACTCTTTTTGGGTTTTGCACTTTGCAGACGCTCCCTTCAGATCTGCGTGTCTCAGCCTCCTGCACGTTCCTCCAAAAACAAGTTTGTTTTCTTCAAGGAAAATGAACCGGGAAAACGAGTTTAACCAAGAGCACAGTAGAAAGATTTGTGGATAAAGCGATGTCGAGATTCGCGATACGACCGATACAGTAACTCGATGTTTTAAAACAGAAAACAAAAAGAGCGATGGATGAGATGAATAAATTTGGTTTTATATATTTATATTTAGCTAATAAATACACAAGCAACAGGTTTTAGAAGTTATTTTTCCTGCTACCAACCAATCGGAGTAATAATGCTAAAATATTTTACAATTATATTAATAACCGCACTATATAAAACAATCATGTCAATGTCATCATTGTATCTGGATAATTTCGGCATAGACTTTGACTCTCTTTAACATCACTAGCAGGTTTAGTTTCCCACAAACATACAAAACTATTGGTATAAGAACATAAAAACTCATAAGCTGGCGTTATATATTTAAGAACATGAAAACTTACATGGTAATAGTTCTGCATGGGTCTCTGTTCAGCCAGACTTCATCAAAACTCACACAGCACCCTAAAACCTGAGGAACCCCTCTGTAAATTATATTATATGCACTTGGGCGGAGCTAAATGGTAACGTTAAACGTCCTTACGTCATCATTGTAAATTCAGGAGAAACTCCTCCTCTAATTCATCGGCAGAAATACTAAAGGAAGTATATCAAGTGCCTTTACATTTATGGCAAACCGATTTAACATTTAATCCTAAATCGTACTAGTAGCTATTTTCATACTAGGCCTACTACTGTTTTTATATAGGCCTACTAGCAGTAACTAATCCATTAGGTTCTAGGCTACTTATTCATTAGATTGTTTTTATTTATTAGATGATAGATCATCTAGATCACAGATACAGACACACACATTTAAAACCATCATCATAATTATGTCTGCATCAATATGCTATATAACATACTATTGTGTTGTGTTTCAGAACATAGGCCTACACGAGAGTAAGCGGAGACATGACTGCACTGTTTATTCGGCAAACCGCAACAGCAACAGCCAACAGTAGCGGGTGCCCTCTAGTGGCCATCAGGTGTTTAACATCAACTCAAATACATTACAATAATCATGGTCAACATCATCATCATCATTATCATCATCATCGTCATAATGATCAAAGTAGTGGACACGTTCATCATAAACATGTCGATTTATTTCCTTAGGATTAGTTTTCCACAAACAGAAACACAACTATCGGTTTAATCGCACAAAAACACACAGACTGGGTATATATTTGAAAACGTGAACACTTGCATAGTAAAACTTCGGCGTGAAGTTTATTTAGGCGAAAAAATTATGAAATTACTGCATTTAGTGAGTGGTGAGACCGAGACGAGGATTAAACCGAAACTGAAAGGAACTTCCCGAGCATCACGTGACTGATCCTGTCCTCTACACTAGGGGGCGCAGATCTCTGATCCAGTTACTTCTTTCTTTCTTTCTTTCTTTCTTTCTTTCTTTCTTTCTTTCTTTCTTTCTTTCTTTCTTTCTTTCTTTCTTTCTTTCTTTCTTTCTTTTTCTTTCTTTCTTTCTTTTTAAATAACAACAGGAGAATAAAGTCATACAAAAACAGTTGTGTAACAAGGTTCGTTGTTATGGGAAGAAGGAGGCGGGAACCGGCGAACATTCACAGATTTTAATAATAAAATAAACAAATACACAAACAAAACTGTTACAGTGTTACACAAAGTTAAGCTTATATTCAAACTGTTTGTTTACGCACAATAGTTTATATGTAGCCTATGCTTGCACACTACAAGCTCATCACTGGTTCGGGAGAGATGCCCTGACAAAACATGGATATATTCACTTAATTGTAATCTGATTTGCACATCATGCACTTTACATCAATTTTTATTTATTATTATTTACTATGCCAGACCTGCTGTTTGATTATATTTAATATTTGAATATTTTTGTTTGCTAATGTCCTAAAATGTGGTGACTGGTAAAGTAATGCTGTGGTTGCACTCTTCCAGCACAAGAACATGTATATAATGTCATTTGAGGAGGATTGTTGAGTTTCAATTGTGATCTGAAGAAAGTAATAGAAAGAATTTAATACAGTATATTTCACATCTTTATTTAATCTTTGTTCTTTGTGTACTGTTGATTTAGGGGTACACTGGGGCTTTTTGGGGTCTCTAGAGATCCCAGACAATAAAATGTGATTTTGTAACATCATGATTTTTTAAACGTAATATCACTCACTTTATTAATGTCTTAAATTAGTCATTTTTATTGATTTGCCTTAATTTAATTATTTTCATGTTTAGTTAAAATAGCAATGTTAAATCAAATTCACTGTAAAGATGTACAATTCTTAGTTTCATTCAGTGGTAACATGAAAAATGATCCATGATCTAGTGTGAGATGCTGCACTCTCCTGGACAACACTTACAATAACATGAAGCCGTTCGATTTCACACACACAATCAGACATCATTTCAATGATTATTTTTTATTTTGTGTGTGTGTAGATATTAAGTTTGAGCTGAGTCATAAATGCCATTTAATTAACGGATTTTATTTTATTTTTATGTAAGCAAACATCATTCATTGGCCCTGAAATGCCCCGAACACTGCACAGGGGTTACAATTACCATTATATTTAATATCAAATATATGTCAATGGACACAGAAAATATGCATTTTGAGTCACATGCTATTTTATATTAATCCTAACTGCAGATGCTTCTGTTATTACTAAACTATATTTGCTGTTACCATCGACACAGACAAGAATTACATTAGAATTAATCTGGTTATCAGAAAATATAGCTTTCATCATTAAATGATTGTATTTACCTCAAGCTGACGTGTTCCTTACGCTTTATTAATGACCTTTAACACCTGGTCATAATTACCACTTTCCCTGCAATAATATTTGAGACTGAAGTATCCAAATAATCACATACACATATAGTTAACACTTCGTTTTTTATTACATCGCTTTGAAATTCATCCATAAAACCAACAAAAGATACATTGGAAATTGGCCATCATTAATATAATGCATTACTTGGTAATCAGAAATAAATAGTTAAAAATAGAATAATCTTTGGTTTAATTTTGATCTTTTTACATCTCCTGTAAAACTGTCTACAAAACGAACAAACAATAAATTAATAACTGAGAGAAAACGAGCAGTTCACAGTCCATCTTGATCATGAGTGGCGATCGTTGTTGGCGGCGGCGCGACCGGAAGTATCGCTTCATTACTTCTAATAAGATTTAACTTTAAATATCTAATCTTCCAGTCTCATCGCCATATTGTGAAATAGGCCTATTAGCTTACTTCACTGTAGAAAAGTCTAGCAATATCACTGCTAAATATCTTTAAAGGTGCCCTAGAATGTTTTTTTTTTTATTATTTTATAATGTTTCCTGGGTTTCCCTTATAATGTTAGTATGTTTTTTAGATCAAAAATAGTCATAATTTAGAAATGAAAGGCATTTTTCCTAGCCTGATTTTAGCCTCTGATTTGAACGCTCTGTTTGAAGGGGCGTGTCTGCTGTGAGAACCGGCCACTGCTGTGATTGGCTGACCTGCTTGCATATGAAATAGCTGTGTGAAACTCTCTCGAATACTTTTACTACAGATATTATACGTTTTTACTATTGCAGCTATCGAGATTAACGAATCATGAAATGTTTTTAAAGTATTTAGATCTATTCCCATCACATAAATTGTTGCCGTGTTTTTGAATGCCCAAAGTTTTTGAATCGTTTTTGTTTTAGGCTAGAAGTCTTTTATTGCTTATTATATTATAGGCTACTGAGCTTTTTCCTTTTAAAAAATTGACTTTAAAGATACAAGTAAATGTCGTTTTTTTAAAAATTCAAGATATGATCAATTTTGAAAAATAAAGTTTAAACAACTTTCCGTGCCTAAACAGCTGGCCTGGTTGGTTGAATCAGCCGGCACAGACAAATCCGCGAGTAGCCATTATAAACTGAGGAGACGAATTGCAAAACCGTGTTTTTTTCTTTCTTTTTTTTCACAGGTGACTTCACGGGCTCAGTAGGCAATTATCTAAATGTTCCAAGTCAACGTAAATAAAATTGAGAAATAAAATTTCGTAAAAAGTAAAAAAAGTTTTATGTCACTTATTTGATTTTCAATTAGGCTAAATATCTAAGTATTGTATGCTATATTAAAAAAATAAGTCTGTATGTGAATATTGTTTCACCAGTCTAAAAACGAATAAAGAAGAAAGCATGTTTTTAGTTAAAAAAGAAATAAGGAATGGACTATTGTGAGATTAGCTATGGAGTGTGTGTGTGTGTGCGTGCGTGTGTGCGTGCGTGCGTGCGTGCGTGTGTGTGTGTGTGTGTGTATGCGTGTGTGTGAGTGAGACTAGGCTACTGCCTGCTGAACAGAGGGTCGCTGAAAGAAGGATCTGAAGTGCCGGTGTTTCGGCTACAAAAACCCGCCGAACTGATCCGAAACCAGCCCAATTTTTATCCACCCGCGCAGACCCATTTTTGCCCGCAAAATAGATTTTGCAAAACCGCCCAATTGGGCAACACTGACACCACCGCCTCTGCTTTTCCCTGAGCTCTTTAGCTCTGTCCGCTCGATGCACGGAGAACCCCGCGGGTTCGATATATATATATTCGATCTGGTATCCCAGCAGAACTCCAGGTTTCTGTAAGGCAGATAATGCAGCAAAGACTGGGAAGCGGGGGTCGATCTTCCTCTAATGAGAACGCCGGCTCTTCTTCCGCTTCTCCGGATAAACGGCTCCGCTGTCGTGTTTGTAAACAGCGGGTCGTCTTTGAAGAACTGAAAGTCCAGGTTTCGGTGTTCGATTGCCGAACCCATGTCCAAAAGTGTTTGTGTCGTACACATACGGCAGACAAAATCCAAGATAGAAAAACATAAGAACTGTAAACAGAACAAACAAAAAACTACAATGTTGTGACGGAGCTCGCAACACATCAGCCAGACTCGACGCCATCTTGAACTGAACTCTCAGTCTAGAGACTGGAGAACTACAGCACTAGATCATCATGATCCATCATGTTCAGCAGAGCGTCCTCTGGATCCTGAACTCAGTGCTTTCCCCTTCAAGTAATCTCTGTGGCGACGTCTGTATCTCACGACAGCAGCAGAAACACAGTCAGTCCAGCCAGCAACATCCAATGATCTACAGGTGAAGGAAAAGTGGGAAGAGAGTTTTTTAATATTTTGAATTCACTGTTTAAGATCTTCTGTAATTCTCTCATGTTTTACTCACTTCGATGTTCAGTGTCGCTCAGATTTCCCTTCGAGTCTAGAACAAATTCTGTACAGAATATTGAAAGGTTATTCATGCAGTTTAGTATTAATTTGCTGTTTAAACATAATATTTCTGCTGATCCACTGATCTTCTCTCACCTGTGACTGTGACTGTGATCAAGATGTTTTCTTCATAATCCAGAGCTCTGTATGTTCCAGTGTCAGTGAGTGTAAAGTCATGAATGATCAGAGTCTGGTCACTGATGATCAGTCGATCACTGCTGACCCCGTGACTTCTCCTCCACACCTCTGTCCAGCCGGAGCGAGAGTTTCTCTCCACTTTATCAGCATTGATCAACACAACATCCAACTTCAGATCCTCTCCTTTCTTCACTGAGATCTCATCTGAGGACAAACACACACATTCATCCTCAATCACAACTATAATAGTGGCATTTAATCAAGGCCATAATCACATATTTAATATTCGGGGATCAGATGAAAACATTGGAAAAACTCAATCGACTCTGAATATTAAGTTTGACCCATTCAGTGTTTCTGTTGTTTCTAGTCCTGCACACAATACCAACACTATTACAGACAATCCTGAAGCACATGATGATGTTTGATCAGTTTTGACTTTACCGTGAATATGAAGATGATATTCCAGGATCTGTCGCTTCACTTCTGTCTGATCATTATTGTAATAAACATATAAAAAGTATTTCCCAGCGTCACTGAGTCTCAGATCGTTGATGATGACGTCACATGATCCTTCTTTACACACTCGACCGCTACAGTTTTTCTTCTCACACACAGGGATGTGTTTCCACACACTGAATAAACTGATCTCCACAATCTCTCTGTCCTCAGATCCACATGATAGAGTGACGATTCCTCCCTTTATTCCTGACACAGGTTTAGTGGAGGATCCTGCACACACACACACTCATATTCACTCAATACACACTAGCAATACTGACACATAAATGTGACATCTATTTACTGAAATATTCTAGCAGAGTTATTTTAGTAAACTGGATTAAAATAAATAAATTATGAAGGCAACAAGTATCCATAAATATCAGAAGTGCACATTACAGGTTTCATATGTTGATGACAGTATAAACCTAGAGATGAGCTACACAACAGAAAAACAATAGACTAGAATAACTAGTAGCTTGAACTAGTTTAACTAGAACTAGAAAATCATAACTGACACTGACCGCTATAA